>UZAN01051238.1:6592-19219 GCA_900618425.1 Echinostoma caproni | reverse complement strand
TTAAACGTATTCCAGAAGAAGAATTTTCATCAGGAAGCAATTCTCTTAGTCAAGCCCTATATGTGCGCGTTTCTTGAATTGATAAACTTCAATCTATTTTCTCGTTCATTGGTCCCGTTCTATGTATTTGCGGAAATTAATTATCACCTAATTCGTTGTTTACTGTTACTTAAGCTACTATTCGCTTGTCGACTTGGAACCTGTCATACATATGTAGCGAAGAATGATCGCCCTCCGTAGAGAGTTCTATTTTGAGTCCACGAGAAATCACAGTTAATAAACGGTTATTTTTGGTAGACATTTTGGGTTTGCGTTGAGAAATTCACATTCAAGTTCTTCGCTGCGTGCTACGTGTCCAACTATTTGGTATTTGACTTAGGTCTCCAAAATTGGGGTCAACGGATTTGCGAGCAGCTTGCGTGATGTAACATTTACATTATTTTTACGTATTAGGTTCGTGACTTTGAACATCCTTTCCATAATTTATTCCTACTTAATTGATGAGAATACAACGACAGTGATTTTATTCGTGAGTGTATATTTCTGTTATGATGCGTTTGGGAAATCGCCATTCAGTTTCAACATGAGTCGTCTTTTAGCCCCAAGGAACCATTGGGTTGTAGTGTTTCTCTTTCACTCTGGTGAAAACTATCATTCAATGTTGTCAATGCAGAACTCCGTGTCTGTTGACGATTCTAACCTGTACAAGACTTACTTGTATCATGCATCCGTTCACAGGAACATTCTGTAGCACACTGGTACCCAAGCATATGATAGATACGACTGGTAGCGGTCACCCACAAGTCACTCAACGCTTCGTCTATCCGCATTATAATGCGATCGGATGTGCAGTGCATCTCAAAACTATCGGTAAACAGATAACAGTGGTACTTATGGAATGCCATTCCCTTTTCAACCAGACGGATATTTCCATAGATGCCTTTCTGAGAATGAAACGATTTTGGTGTCATCATACTCTCATTCGGCTGTAAGATTTAGCACGATGTAGGAATGACTTATGCTAGGCCAATGGAATAGCTTTTCGACGTTGCTTATAACGAGAATGTCCGCAAGATAGCAAAAGCTAATCACAAATCGGAGTAACAGAGACCCTCCCTCCTGATGTGCTTAAACTCACCAGCTTCCTAACCGTTTTCCGCAGTCTTGTTTCGCGATAATTGGAGTGTGTGTAATGATTAGTTTTTTTAATACGTAAAGGAAATGGTGTTTTATTTTCTCAGTATCAGAGGGATGAGTTCCCGTAGAAAACACAATGTAGTTGAAATTTGTTACCAACTGGGTATATATATATGTATACACAAGTGAGTGAACAAAAGTTCGATCACTCTGAATACCTTTTTTCAGATAGGATTAGCCTATCACAGTTGCAGTTACCGGCCACGAATGTGGTAAGCTATATCGCCAGAATCAGAAATTTACGTTTGGTGTACACGGCTGAGATGTTATGAACACGGTCATGTCAGATGAAAACAAAGCCGAGATATTTTTGCCAGGCACTATGACCTCTGAAAAAAACAGTGTACGGTCAGAAAGGGAAACAAGAAATTACCAGTTCAACATGATTCACATAAGCAGTTGCTCTTTTGTAACTTGAACCGTTCTCCATCTCCCCAAGCAGCTTGAGTCGTTCTTCAATCGAGGATGGATACAGACTATGTTTACCGTATCATGGAAAAGTGAGTAAATTGATGCATTTGGGTGAGTAGATGATGAAAGCTGTCTGAGAAGCTGGTAATCTCACGTCACCCCCCCCCTACCTGAATGGCCCATCACGGTCCCCAGGGAGTTTACGCAGAACGACTGATGCAGTCCATCGTCCTGTTCACGCACCACTAAACACTGCATTTGAGCATGAGATTAGTTCACATTCATCGAATATTCCATCAACAAACCGGTCCCGAGAATAAAAAGCACACAGAGCTTTAGTCAATCACTCTACTGGCTAGCCATCCAGCCAGTTGGAAATTAGCAACAATCAACCAACCGTTCAGCTGGTCTCAATCAACTTGTGAACGGCTGCACGTCGATAGCTGACTGCTATTATCAACCACCTGGACGTATGGGCTGCATCCTGTTTGTGATTGAGTTGTCCTTCCAACTAAATCCAATCGATGTATTAAAATCGACGCATTGTGGTGTTTCAAATTCCCATTGTTTTCGAATGATTCATTATAAGGGTTAAACAAGGAGGAACAGGGAGCATAGGAAACGCCACTCTTGGTCATTCAGTGGATACAGGCCACCAAGTTAGACCAGATACAGCTTTCGGCGTCATCTATCGTGTGCTTACACACTAGCCACCGCTGAGGCGATAGGCATTTGCCTGTTTGCACCAGGACTATGTGCACAAAAGCGACTGGTTCAAGCTCTCCACTTACCCTGGCCCCAAATTGATCATCAACATCACCACCACCACCAACACTCCAATCATAATCAGTCTCACCCGAACACAGATACATGGGCCTTACTCCAAACCTCCCCTCTCCCCATCCCAAATGACCTTTCGACCCAGCGTGAAAATGTGTCCCCACTGACAGCAAACGTTTATATGATCTATACAGACACGATTATGAATCATTTGAAAAACAATTGTTGACCTTCGGACATGTGTCGTAACATCTGAGTTGGTCAGTCCTTGATGCGATTAACTGCTGCATACATCCAGTTACCGAAATCGATAAACCCAGAATGGTGATGGTCGTTAATTTCCACTTTCGGTATAGTGCATACAGTTGTGGAGTAAAATTCCAAGAGATGACCAGACAGCAGCCCGTTTCAACTAAACCGGGTCATACAGTTTGAAGGATATGCGTTGCAATTCCACTAAGACTGCCTAAACCCGAATTTTGGCATATCTTCCACTTTACCGCTGTTAGACGTTTATTATTCCTCAAATTACAGGTGATTTCATTGCGTGTTTGCTAAAGTTTAACATTGAAATAGTTTTCATCGATTTTTTTCATAATGATGTTCTTAATCATGTCCTGTGCGGGGGAACCATTTAATTTTTTATTCCATCATGTGAATATTCTGATACACAAACCAAATGTGTCTGCTACAGGTTTATCACGCAATCAGATTGATCGTTCAAAAGATTATTAAACCGATCGACGTAGAAACTAATCATTAGAGTGTAACGGTGTAGTGAACTTTAAGCTGCGAAATTTGAAAGCAGCAAAAATAAAACCTAAATATGTATAAGAGTATTTATTGTTTTAAAAATCCACTTTTGCTTGTAAATGCCATGCTGACGGAAATTCGGGATGGCTATTGAGTAACATGAAATACTGGACAACTAATGCCTTTTACCCCTGAAAATATGTGATTATATATACCGAGTGAAATGACGGTGATAANGGTGATAATAAAACAGGTAAATGCGAATGAATAAAAGCTGAATGAATAAATGAATAAAACAGACGTTCAAAACTTTTGGTCGTGTGGAAAATGTGTGTTTCAAAAGCTTCCGCTGGTGCTATAGTCGACATAGATGTTATCACAAATAAGACAGACAGATTTATTTACGTCTCAACTGATTGTTGATGAACGTTCATGTTACTGATTTGCATGGTTTCAATCACCATGACACCTCCCGAAAGAGGCACGCTTCAGCTTCAATAAGGGTGCCAACTTACATCATAGCTTGTGTTGCATGTCAATTCTCTAATTATCCAATTCTGCTTTGTTGACGGTGATTTCTGCGGTTATGCATTCAACGATAGAGAGTGACATAATACAACAAGAAAATTGGAACGAAGGTTTCATGAAGTTGATTTAAAACAATTTTGTGCAATGAACAGCTACGGGTGTAAAAGAAAAATAGGAGAAACATGTGACTGTCTCGGGCGTCACCGATATTCTCTGGTTTGCCGATGACCCATTCAAAAGGTTACTTTCCGTTTTTAGTTTCAGACATATCCGAAGGCATTCACGAGAAAATGTCCGACGAGTCACGGACGGAATACTTTCACCACACGTCTCCGCCGAAAAATGAACCACTCCTGTAACCGATTACATGCATAACCAGAACAGATGGAATGGAATTATCCTGTCTTAAATGAGATCGTGGCAAGATCATTCATCCTGCTTAACCTAACAGGACAAACTTGACGAACTTTATTGATAACAGTATCAACCCATCCTGGTCATTTCTGTAAATTATGAGAATCCTGTGTGCTTATTTTTCTTCTATTCTATCACAATTGTTCATTTTTACCTGATGGTGGACCACAAATGACCTGGAAAATTCGTAACAGTGGTATAACAAACAGGAGGCAAATCCTCAGATTGTGTACCGCTGTCCTACTACATTTAGAGTATGGCATAAACACTGGACTTCCTTTTGCATGCCTCCGGANATGTAAAAACTGCGAAAGATACTACGTTGGTAGAAAGTGGAGGATCTTGGATGTTTCTCTGTACAGAGCAGTACGCTAAAGTTTAAAAGTTGAAAAAATTAAATAGTCTGTTTTTGTTGTTTCATGAAGTGCTTTCCGAAAAGTGGCATAGCAACATATTTAGTGTGATACACCCATTTTGTTGAATGAGTCATAACCGGGAAGGCTACTGCAACTTTAGCAGATGTAAGCATTTCAAAATCAAATTAATAAGCAATCGGTAGGTGGCCTGGTGCAGGAAAAATATAACAAACCCTACTAATATTTTCAATCTACCTGGTCATTCTCTACAAGTGAGCGATTCGCAAAATGATCTATCATGCCTGGAAAAGGATAGAAAATACCGTTGTTTGCTTTCTGCCTTGCAGCGTGACGAAGATTGGGTACATTGAGAGGAAGAGAACGCCAAATAGAGGCGAAATGCGGTCGATCGCAATGGGGTTGGCTGACTCGTGGCCCACTAGAGTAGGAATGGGGACACTTAGTTTACTATAGCCATAATCGTTCCTGCGGAAACTTAACTAATCTTTTTCGCACATTTCCGTTAGTTACGTGAGAAAAACAATTTAGCAGCTATCGAAAGACACACGGTGCTGATCTGATCTAGTATTGACACATGGAAATCTGTGAGGAATAGGGTGACGGGACATCTCGCGGACACCGATGATCAGACAAATGCGGACAAATTCAAGTTTCTGACAACCCATGAAAAATATTTTCGCCTGCATTACCGAAGGGATAATTTAAAACTCCCCGTAGATTCTTACCGCAGCGTTATAAATGTTTTTTTGAGACCATGCTTTATTTGCTTCTGCCTTTTTCACAACTCCGATAGGGCTAATTACGGCTGACATTTTACTGTCTTGCATGATCAATTTGTGTAGCATTAGCTTGAGTAGATAGGAAATACCCAAGAGATAATTCCTGAGCTTCTATCAGACTAGTTTCACATTTTCTTGTTTTTTTTCTACCACACACATTTGTGAAGTAAATAGCAGCCGGGACGAACCCCATAGCCACAAAGACCTGCTGCTTCGTCATGGAAACTGATAACCTAAGCCCCTGGGACTTGGAGTGGCAAACCACATAAGACTCAACTTGGTTACGCGTGGTATTGAACCAGACGACAACAAAGCTGCCCACCACCAAAGGTGGGTGGCGGTGGCGGGGTTTAAACCTCGGATCAAAGGATCTAAAGCGCACCGGTGACAGTGAGTGAACTGAGGAGGAGGGTAAAATGTACACGTTGGTGGAATTGTTCAAAATGGATTCGTTGACTTGAACAAACAGCGAAATATTTTTGAACGCTTAATTCCACGCCAAAAAACGAACTTTTAGCGGGAAGAACTGTCATTTTTATAATCAAATGTGGTTGATGATAAAAATTTACTGCTAAAAATATTGTTAAAATTAAGTCGGCTTGGGGCTCTAAAATGGTTTGGTTCACGTGGCTGTCATCCGGTATTCAATTTCTTCCGTAGCAAAGCAAAAGATTTACTTCAATGATGATAATACATCCTTATCACTCTTCTTGACGAAACAGACTTTGGTGTAACATGCTTTCAAAAAGAGGTGATCGTCTGTCAAGAATTTTCTCAGGACATTCCGATATGAAAACATTTAGCCGCATTTTCACCAATCGAACATGAGAACCCGAGTTTCAATTCGATGCTCAGCCTAATCCCCAAACAACAATTTGCTTCCCAGGTAAACGATAGAAATAAAAAGCATCACTTAAAACATCCATAAACTAGTAATACAGGATTAGGTTTAATTTCAAAGGTGAATTCATGGTGTATGTAGTAAATGAAGCGTGAACTGAAAAGCTAGGAAGCACTGGTCAGCTGTTGCGACCTGATTGGGTCTCATCAGCAGTGCGTATCCATCGACCCAAATGGGGATCGAACCCAGGACATCATGGGCACAACAGAAGCGTGCTACACTCTCGGCCAACGGGCAGCTGATCGGACCGTTTTTCATTTTCGATTTACGCGACATAGCACAACCCATATTTGTAAGGCCTGGTTCCAAGTGGGTAGCATGCTTGCATACTGCCTGTGAGGTCCCGGTTTCGATCGCCAGTTACGTTGATGGATTTGCACTGCTGATGAAACCTAACCAGGTCGAGCAGCTGTCCAGTGCTTCTAGCTTTTCAGTACACGCTTCATTTGCTTTATACACGACGAATTCACCTTCGGAACTTATAAGGGGTTGGTTCTATCGTTTGGGCTTTATTGCACCGTAACCAAGTGCTAAACAACGCCATAGTTATTCATCGACGAGACGGGAATCAGTGAGTTGTAATCTAATTTCATTAAGTTCTTGATGCTTCACCGTTTCATCCTGTTTTCTCAGTGATGCAAATTCATCTGAAATTTTCATGGATTTTACGATTATTTTCGGTTGAATAATTTTGTTACATGTTTACCTTCACAGATGATACTTGTCACTGAAAAACAAACAAATGGTTAAACGATGCACTGAAAAGAACATCACAACTATAAAGGAATAAAAATGTTTTCCACATAACAGAGTTTATTTTCACTGTTTTCCTTAGTTGGATATCGGGCCCTTTATTCACCAGATAAAATAGATGGCTGTGGGTTAGAAAGTTGACTGATCGTTTGGGGTCTTCAAAGAAACTGGTAACAAATACCACGTAGCTTTTTATATCAAGATCATATAAGCTTGTCATTAATAGAAACCAGTACTGAAAATCAGCATACTGAACGGAGCATTCACGACATATATTGAGGTACTGGAGTCAGACGAAGGATGAGAGATACATACGACAAGGAAAACGAAGCTGACCAAGTATTTCCTGAACTGAATGAAAGATCAGACAAGGTTTGTAATGGATTTGGATGCAATGACGTCACCAGGGTGTAATGAGTGTGAATGGGTTTACAAAATAACAGGCAAATAGATCGATTATCTGCTCTTATTTTCATTTGAATAAACTTTGGGCTCTTCATTCTGTTTCACTGACATTCAAAGTAGATATATGTTGCGAATTGTAAAACTTCTGTTTAATCTGCGCTAATTATTGGAGTAAAAAAGCCGTCTGAGCTGAAAAAATAAGCTAGCGGCGGTGTAGAGGCAGACAAATAATATCTGAATATAGAAATCAAAGTTGAATTCCATGGCAAGTGGTTTGTTTGCGTCAACAAGTTTTATTCGCTTACACTCCGGAACCTCACTCTGTTGTCCGTATTTCCCATCTTCTTACATCGGCAATTTGCCTGTCCTATTTCTTACTCTCCCTCTATAGGCAACATTGTACATTTTGATGACCCGTTGGTACCAACAACTCCATCACACGTCTCGGCGTGTGACCTGTTCTCCTCTCCGATATAAATAATCATACCTCATTCCGCATCGGGTCTTTATGTTGAATTGTTTATAGTGATCAGTCTGCTTCTCCTTGAATTGTCTTTGAGCGATTTTAGTATTTTTTATTACACGTCGTGTATTGCATGCACCACTAGGACCCATCTGTACATACATTATCGATAAACAATCGCGCACAAGAACCGATTGATGGGATTGGTCGGTTTACCCGTTTGGTGTTCCTCGTTCCCTGGTCTGACGGTGCTTAACTCGAAATTTCGTTTCAATTCGTCATATGATACCTGGTTTCTTAGTCGGATTCCTCATAACATGAAGTATGATGTATCTGTCGCAGTTCCTCTGTTTTTTCTCAATACACATAGATTACGGATCTCGTTAAATTTCTCTGGACTTTGGGGTTCGGGTTCTGCACGTCACCGGATTGCTGTAAATCGATGTGGTTCAATATCCTCCGGCATGTCAGTAGTCAAATCATTTTCAATACCTTGATGCATTTCTCTTCCGTAGAATGTTTCTTCCTTGTCACAGTAAACTTATTTACATTACCTTTGAGCAGTTTGCATACTTGTTCTAGAAACTAGTTACGCGAAAATAATATATGGTATTTGTGATCTCTTACATTTTTCATCTTAGGTTACACCACTTTTCCATTCTTCTCCGTGAAAAGGGAAAATATTTCCTCTAGTTCTGCAAATATCTACGAATCGTTCTCCTCAAAACACGGCAGTGACGACTGAAGTAACCACTTACCAACCACTAGATTTTACTCGAGTAAAAACACCCCAATTCGAATATTTGATAAATCAAAACAAATAATTTGTCGCCCCTTTATCACATTGAAATATGTTTACACTGTAAGTTATTTGGAGTGGCTGCAATTATACTTTAGAGGTGCACCATAAAGTTGTGAATCGACTCAAATTACGTAGCACATTGTGATTGGAACGAACAGAAGATGTTAGTTAATTACGGATATATTTACTTCTAATATTCTGTCCGTCTGGAGAACGCGAACGCTACTCGGTGTATTGACCGTTCTTGACTAATTTGGGCCACACTGTTGATACTTGATTAATTTTCGGAATGCATATTCCTAATAAAAAAAGGGATGCATGCAGGAGTTTACCTTCTTTTGCCAAATCGTTTCGTAACAAGGATAGAAGAATTTACGGGAATCTCAAACATCTCCCAGAAAGCATCGAGATGGATGACAGGTCATACTACGTAAACGCTTAGTTTCAGATATCTGCATTCCGGCAGTCATGAGTGGAAATGTGCGCTCTCTGCTTGGTAATATGGCAGAAGTAAAAGATCTGACAAGATGTGAATATTCAAAGATTGGAGTTGTAATGCTTCAGGATAGCAGGCCCCACAATGAAATTGATGATAAGGTTGTCAAAATCGACAATTTTTCCATCTGCCGATTTGACCGGCCCGTTCCGGATCACAAACGAGGCGGTGGTGTTATCACATACATAAATGACGAATGGTGCAAATCAGGCAAACGAGTTTTCATATATTCTACTATCTTTATCGTTACTCCTCTCCATAAATCTAGACTTAAACACCTCAGTAACGTTTATATTTCTCCTTCTTGTTCCACGGATCATTTTAATGACTTCACAGGTATTTTCTCCACCGCTATATTAAATTACGTAAACTCTTCTCTTTACATCGTGTAAGGTGACTTCAATAGGTTTGATGTCATGTTTTCAACCACCCAAAGACTACAGACCGTTGTTAAATTTCCGACCAGACTCCAGGCTTGTTTTGATTTGTGTTTCATTAACCACCTGAATTTGTCTACCTTGTGCAGCCGTTCACCTACTGGCACCTTTGATCGTGCAACAGTGAAACTATCTCCCACGATCTACAGTAGATCCCATTGTCAGTTCTACACTGAGCATCGCAATCGTCGTCTACCTCGGCGTCAAAGTTAACCCGAAAACCAAGCCACACTACGAGATATATTAGATCAGACATATTTCTCTCTATTTGTTCATAATGATTCCTCTATATTTTGTGATAACCTGACTGAATACCTGAAGTTATGTTATAATACGTTCTGCCCGTGGAAAATGTTATACGTACGGTCAGACCGTTTATCGTCCCCTACACTTAAACGATTACGTCGGAAGAAAGATTACGTTTTCAAAGCGGAAAAGCACTCTTTGTTGAGAGAACACTCGGAGGCTATCAAGGCGGAACTGTGGAAAATAAGCACCCCTTATGTACATGCAGTGTTGGTCAACAGGAATTCTCGTGATACATGGAAAATGTTGTTCCAGTTCTACGGTCTCAAAACGAAAAAGAATCTGCCAGCTGACAAGGTGGACGACCTCAATCGCCAATTCAGCAATGCTGAAACCGAAGTCCCTCCTCCATGCACAGCAGTCGTCTCTGCTCTTAATGTTGTTAATCTAATTACGAATCAAACGGAAGTATTCAAAACTTTCGTCAATCCGAAGTCGAATAAAGCAAGCAGTCCTAAAGGACCGCTACCTGCGGTGCTCAAAGGGTGTGCAATTTCCCTTTCCCTTGTTTTCACCAACCTACTCAACCTGTGTTTCATTCAGCATTACATTCCGAACTGATGGAGAGTGGTTTCAATCTCACCAGTAACTAAAAAGGGTGCGTCTGCATTTCGCCTGGCTGTTTGCACTTCTGTTGGTTTGAAAGTCCTGGAGCAGATCTTACTACAGAATATATCCCAGCTGAATGCACCTGATCCCACTCGATTTGCTTATCGCACTCCAGGTCAACCATCGATGCGTTGGCATCCCTTATTCATTATGCTTCTTCTACCTTGGACAGAAAATGTAAAGCTAATCAGAAGACAACCTTAGAATGAATCCTTCCAAGTGTGAAGACGTCTTGCCTTTATTGCGGAAGAGTGACCAATGCATTGATGTGATGAACTCTTGTCAGCATGTCATTATCAATGGAGGATAGGTTTCCAGAGCATGCTCCGTCCAAGATCCTGGAGTTATCATTTCTCGGTCTCCTTATTTCGTCCAGATATTTCACAAAGTCAGAAATCTTACGTTTTACATTATTCGTATGAAACTTCCATCTACGAAAACTCACTTAATAAAACGTGTTGTCTTCTCTTGTATCCTTCTCCACCGGTTTTATGCACCCCAGTTACTTTCCAGGATATTTTAATCACATACTTTAAACTTATACGTACATCCATAAAACATGTATGTATATACAGCGGTATATCTCGCGAGCATGTTCTACTGCTTACTGTTTCATAGCACTCTAGGGCTTGCTAGAAACTTTCTACCAGAATACTACAGACCCATCTCACTCATTGTACTCTCACCTTAGTAACTGCATCTCGATCTAGCACTCGCTCCAAGTATAAGGATACAGCAGTACGCACCGTACTGAGCACAGTTTCTTACTAGCGCCGATCTGGTCATTGGGACCCTTAAAAAAAACCTTTGTTAAATTTTCCCTATTTGTTTGTATATGCAGCGTATCATCATCCACTTTTTACCATGTAATTTCTGCAGAAGAGTGATTGTGTGATAGCTGGATTTTCGTCCCCCTTGACTTGACTTAAGGCTTTTGCGAACTGCCAATGCAAATCACTCTGTCGCACGAGTTTTCAAGAATGTCGAAGATATTGCTTGAGGCCAAGGGGGTTGTGACAGACAAAGGCACAATGCTACTTTTTTATAGCTGATTCAAGATGCACACAGTTGCTTGTTGCGCCTTGGCCTATTATTTTATATTACTCGATCTGTAAGTCGATGATGTCGCTATAATAATATTCAATTTAAGTTTTCTTTTGGTAATTATGCGCCCGAGGAAAAAAAACAAGAAATAGCTTGAATGGGGAATTATGCGACCCTCAAATTCAATACTAATCCTGTAGTTTGTTTGCAATGAACGTGAATTTATTGAATCAGATTGCACAAAATAAGTATTGGAGAAAATATTGGAAATATCGAAAATATAAAAAATAAATTTGAATAAATTGTAAAAAGAGTTTTAACCTACCTCATATTCCTTACTGGTACTCTTTTCTCCCCCCATCAATCTCAGTGGAACGGAATGTCAATTCATTGGTTTTGCCGCACAGATTTTGCTGATGCTGTTTGATGCAAATAGTTTCGGATTTCACAACCATTGCCCACGCATTTCGGTACAGTGGTTTTGATGGCTGCCTTTTAGCTACCAATTTGGATAAAGAGCAGAATTGATATTGTATTGTTAAAAGTAAATTCAAAGGGGAAGATAGAGAATTCATATCCACCGGGGTTACAAGAGTAATGAGAAGATGCACCAGCTTCACTGTTTGTGACACTCCGCCATATTACTCAGTTTCGTTAACCACCAGTCACCACGATCTCGAGTTCCCTATCCAAGGAATCTAACGGTACCTATGCAACCCAGTTTCATACCCTCTACCAGGTCTTAGTTTGACCACCCTTGACCATTTTCCATTCGCTACCTGCCTCGGCAAACATCCCTCGCCGTGGCAAGCTATTTGATGACATGCGCACAGCATGTCCCAACCAGCGTAGTCAATGGATGCCGACCGCGATGATCTAAACCTCTGCAGCTACCTCCACATTGGTTGTCCGGTTTCCTCACCAGACTCATGCAATGCAACGTAGTCAGCGGTATTTGAACTCTAACGATCCGTTTTCATCCTGTTCCAGAATGGCCGAAACTCTGTACCGTATAGCAGCACTAGTCGAAGTGTTGCAGGAAATACTCAACCCTTCGCAGACTGTTGGATGCCACGACGGCGCCAACGAGGTCTCAAGTTGGTGAATGCCAATCGAGCCTTCTGTATGAGTACCGATACTTCATCTGTGACGCGTATGTCAGGTGATATAAA
>UZAN01051235.1:6703-19221 GCA_900618425.1 Echinostoma caproni | reverse complement strand
AGAAAATGCCTAATTCATATTGTTAAACCAGGTAGTATTAATATAAGTTACCTGGCCTCTTCCCTGCAACCGATACGATGCAGAACGGTTAACTCGGTATCCAGCGAAGTCATCTATTTTAGTATTTGCCTAATCAATATGACTATGTAATTAGGCCTCTCCTCATAAAAATGCGCCTAACAGAAAATTCCAGTTGGTATACGGTATCAGATATATCTGATCACTTCCCAGGTAATGAACGGACGTTGCTGGTGATAACGACGGGTATACACAGTTGTAACAGGTCACTTCGGCTCAGGGCTATTCATTATTCATCCCAATTCTTCCTCTAATGTCCACGAGATTTTCTGTGGATCCGTTTTATTAGTTTCTCACTGATTTTCCAAGTCCAAGTGCCTCCGGGGAAAAATTAGAGCTTTTGATGCTTTTCATGAATGTGTTATGGAATTTTGCGACTGACATCAGCGAAATAGCACAATATTGTTATTTCGACAAAACAGATTAATTCGTGGTCGCAAACAAAGGGACTGTCAATGACTGTGTGGTAATGGTCGAACAGAAAACAGCAGTGCGGCCAAATTTGAAGGCCTCTTCATGGAGGTGGTGTGTTTTTATCTTATCACATTTTTCTACACATCCATCGACCCATGTGGATGGGACATGGAGATACGTAGCCACTTGATCAGTTATACTATTTGGATTGTCACTCCATTTGTGATGATATATTTACAATCCAGTCTCCAATCTCAGTAAACAAGCAAAATATATTTCAATTGAGGCAAAATGCATTTGCATCTCACAGAGTGAAACCCAAGACAGACGATTCTCGCACCAAAAAACCAACTCTGAATGCTCCTATTGAATTTTCGCGATTGACTCCCTGGCAAGCATATGAAGCTTGTCTTGCCTAATTCACCTTCGGGAGTACAAATATGAGAAGCATGTGACAAAGGGTGACCGGATACGCATATCTGACGAGCGGTAAAGACCGGAAAACTAGTTATGTACTTCGGGGAAATTATGTCTGGTTATTCATATAGTACTTGGTATAAAACCGTAGAAAATCGGCGCTGGTGTCCAGGTTGCTGAGATTGGACGGATCTCACCTACAAAATGTAACACTGATTCATCACAATATTTCTTTGAGGTCACCCTGTTTCGAATTATCTCTCCCTTGAACGTGAATAAAGTTTTTATTAGTTCAGTCACGTTGGGAGCACCTGTATAGAGATGCAGTTAACAAAAGATTACCTAATGAGTGACAACGATTACCTAAAACCGGTCGTGGGCTTCCGAGAAGTTTTGTGCACTTAGTACTCATTATACGTGTTTCATGAGAGTCACACTGTTTATTAAATGATAGTTCACGTTTTCCAACTGTAAAGCCTTCCCTAAAGTGTCGGTGTTAAACCCAAACAACTACTTAGGACAACTTAGAGTGATGAGCAACCTCAGAAGCTAAGTCCAAATGTTCTAGAGATTTATTCGGCTCCAACAATAGCGAACACTTATGCAGTACTGTAAATTCGAACCACTACAATTGCTTAACAAATACAGCAAATAGTGGCGTTACCACGGTATATGCCTGAACCGGTGAAATTAACCATGGCAATCGAGAATCAAAGTGCAAATCAGGGAGTCAACCACTACGTCAAGCGAACAAGCGATACGCGAAATAACGTCACAGAGAAATTGTGCAATTGTGCTACAAAGGGCCAATCTGAAATAGATTAAGCAACCGGTATGATAATCAGAGGACAGGGTGGATCAGACTATATCAGGGTCAGGGACAAAAGAGGGGGAGATAACAGAATTTGGTGGGCAAGCGAGGAAACTGAGTCAGTCGTTGGGACCGAAAATTGCATACCTGGAGATCGATAAAACGAGTTAAGACAATGACAATGACAGAGGTGACTAAAGAGATTTGTGGATGAAAACATGTTGAGGGTGGCAAACAGATTCAAAGGTTATTCAATGTTTTGCTCTTCCTGATACAGCTTTGAAGGAGCTGTGTTTACTTCGAATCTGTTGCTAGAGATATGCGTTGAATATAAAGTAACAATGATTAGTGTAAACCTGAAAATGTTCAATTTTTATTGCTTTTGTGATCACTTCGAGGATGTACAAATCAAACCTGAAAGAGAAGTAAACTTTCTTGGGTAAAACAATTTGTCGTTGCGTGATTTAAGAACTTCTTTCCTCCCATAACAAACACCGCGCTTTTTAATGTAAGAATAATGCAATTTCTACACCAATCTCTGATATGTCGCATCCATACACATGGGATTTATGAATCGCCTCGGTTGAGTGCGGAAAAATACTATTGAAGCAATTAAAACGGATTAAAAATGAACATTCTTCTAGTTTAACCAGAAGCTGTATTTTCGATTTGCGCGTTATGGTCGTGAAACCCACTCACAATGCATGCAGACCACGATAAAAATAGCCTTTTGTGCAGTGCAGCAAACCTGTACGTATCTGTGCACACCCGTATCTTGAGACGAACGACATTCTTCATCCGAAAAGTGAAGCTAGTATGGGAACATTACATGATTTATGTCCTGGACGATTTCTTTTCATCTTAACTGTTGCCTACTGCAGACAAATATAATGTTTATATAGGGTTTGGAAATGGATTACAAAACAAACACTTGTAAACGAGGGGAAGCGTCACCAAGGCAAAGCCAAGGTGATGAAAGTCTTTTTGTTGACACATAGTTGGTTTCCATTGGTTGATTGCAATCTCGTCAGCGATCTTGAGCATTCTGGTGGTATCATTATTAAAACTCAATCGAAATGCTTTATCGCGATCCACAAGGTGTCGTGCCATCAACAAGAACTTGGCAATCGAACAGCTTCGTGGTTCTTAAGCACGGACCGTACCAGTTACCGGCTGTGTGGACTTTGCCATGACAACCTTGCGTTGAACCCAGTTCGGAATGTGTTCTAAAACCCGATTACGTAATTGCCTTTCTATTCTGCCTATGTAAGTGTCTCCGCACCCACATTGGAATTGATAGATTACGTTTGAAAAGATCAGTGCTATGGGTGTGACCTCGTAGCTCAGCTGGTAGAACATGCTCGTACAAAGCGTAGGCGGCGTCCATGCATGGGTTCGAATCTCACCGAGGCTATTGAACTTTTCACAATCGACATACAACCTTCAAATCTGCCAAACAACTATTTGAGAGATTACGTTTGAGTTGGCTTACAGAGATATACTCGTTGCCCTGTGCACAATTCTGGGTTTGGCTGCGTAATAAGTCCGGTTGACAATCGATCGTAACCGTTGGTGGTTTAGATCAAGGACATCATCACCCATAAATGGAAGACAAATCGTGATCTCCAATCTAGACGCTGACGCAACAACGGCTTTTCAACCTTCAATCTCTTGTATTTATCATCAAACTCCCCGAGATAACCATTTCTTGTTAACGTATTAGGCAAAAAGCTGATATCATTTTATATCGTGTCGTGTCAAGGGCTCTATCGAATAGGGTATGAACAAGACCACGCTTATATGCAATTGGTACAAAACTTACAAAGTGCATGTACTGACTTGTCCAGGTTGTTTTACGATAGACCGATCGTGACATTGTTCCATCCACCTTTCGGTCAATATTTATGTCAAAGAATATCAGGCTATTCTTCTGTTTAGTTTCCAAGCTGAATAGTGTGTTCGGATGCAGTCGACTGAGGCCTTTGTGAATGTTCTTGGCCTGTTTCACATTGTCCGTCATAATGAGAATATCATCATCATATCTTCTGTATAACGTAGTTTATTTCAGCAAATTCTGAGTTTGAGATTCTAAGTGTGCCATAAATAAATCCGGAAGGTACTGGTCCAAAAGGGCCTCCCATGGCCACGCCATCAATTTTTCTATATGCCTTCTTCTTTGTTTGAAACAGAAGCTAATAAATACTGTCGCAATAAATTCATCCTTTCGTGAAAAACAATTTGAGGCACTCCATTTGAAACTAAACAGAGACTAGTTTCATTCATTTTTCAAAGGAAAAAAATAGATCTCTAGAATAGATTCCACAACCCATACCATATGAATTAGAATTTTTTTAAATCTTGAAATTAATTGCGAATTTATTTGTATCGCAACGACGACATAAATTATTTATTGACTTTCTTCACGGTGACGTGTTTACTATGTAGGTGTCTACAAATAAATTGTCTGGCTGTTCATTTCATACATACACACGTATATGAATGCGTGATTTATAACAAAGTTTGGATTTCGAGTTTTTCCTGTCTCGTAGTGGATTTATCAGTAAATTGAAATGTAAATCAAGATAATCGTCTGACTAGAAATGGTGGTGAGGGAAATCAAACAAAGCATTTCGACAGATTTTTTTATTCAGTGGCTTTTATTTTTTTGCATTAGGAAGTACTGACCATTCTCCAGATTGATAAGTTAACTTTGATTAGATATTTGATGAAAGCCACAAGAAAGCAGCATCTGTTTTGGTGGTCGGGTTACGTTTGATATTTTTTCTCAGTTACATGTCTAACTAAATGATGCTTTTAGTTGATATTTTCCCAACCATAAGTTGATACCTTGAACGGTTCATATCTGTAAGTGAAAACAGATGTCAAAAATGAAAATCACTGGTTACCGGTTCACAAAGGTTTCTGATTGTTCATTTTTACTTACTACTCGCAGTGAACAAGTTGAGCGCAAGTTTTTCATCACCAGACGAGTTGAGCTTTATACTGCTTTTGTACCTTTTGTTCGTGTTTTGATTCCGTCCGTTTAATAATATAGTTTCAATCATATAGTTTCTTGGTCATGTTGTGATACTACAACGGACCAAAGGCTTTACCAAAGATGGAGAAATTATATCGGTTCAAGTTAGCTCAACGGCGATAAAATTGCATCTGCATTTGACTGTTATTGTAGGAAACAGTGAAAACGCCCTCTGTGTTCAGCTTTGCAATACCGAAAAAACATGTATGTGTATGTGTACTGTTTTAAAGCAGAAATGCAGTATTGTCATTAAAGTGTTTTGCCTATCTGACAGACATTTTCTTCGGGTATTACCTCAAGCACTGAGAATGAAATAGCTACTCAACGAAAAAATGTACGGTCAAAATCGATGAGAATATTACACTGTACAAACCACAAAACCTCATCAAAACCATTCTCCGAAAGTCTAAGAGGCAGTCCAAACAAGAAATCATACATCTTATGTTAAATTTCTTAATCTGATCAACTGTTTTGTCTCAAAAAGGATAGCACGGTTCCGCTTTTTCTGTGAGTTCCTGGGTTCTAACGTCAGCAAGGTCAAAGGATTCGCATTTCCAATAAAATACAAGAAGGTTCAGATGGCTGCACTGTACGTTCTAGCTTTGTGTACCGCGAAATGAATTGCGCAATCTGAACTAGTTTTCTACCACTGTATTCTAAACTATATATTTTTCACGAAGTATAAACCTCAGAAGTATTGACGTTATACAAACTGGCCTCAGCATCAGCTTACCCCAAGAATACTTTCTTCCGTTTACTCAGAAATCGATTAAATGGTATTGCATAAGACGTCCTAGAAATTTGTCAGAACTAATTATTCTCACTTTAAATGTTCACAGCTGCTTACACACAGATAAAATTAAGTGTCCGAAATTATAAGTTGCTCTCAAAGAGTGTTATAAACTGGCTTAGTTTTTGGTCACATTTTCTTAATAGTTGAATCACGAATCATTTTCTCAGTCATCCTTGAAAGAACCATTACCCTTTACCAAACAAAACTCTGAATGACGAAGTGTACTCCATGTGGCTTTAGATAGCAATCAATCATCAGCCAATCTGCAATTATTACGTCGTCAGACAAACCAAACGATTAACTATTGCAACATGCAGGACTTAACCCACCGCTGCCACCGATTTGTAGTACACGGCAGGAGATTCATTTCGGGTAACCCGATCCGAGTTTCTGTGGTGCCAACAGCGCTGTCCGAATGCCGCAACCGCTTTGGGGTGTCAAACCAACTCGTAAACGCGGCCCCTCACGGACTTTCTCAATGCACGGGTAGGAGACACTTCGGACAACAGGTTCTCCGTGGAAGGGGATTTCCAAACGACCTGCAAGAGAGGCAAAGTACAAAACAACCATGATCCAAAAGGTCCAGTGAGACATGCACACGACTCACCCTCAATCAAAAATGGCAGTGACTTGCTCAACGCACCTAGAGTTGTAACTATTGCACAAAATCTTTGACAAGAGAAGCATTTTGCTCTCCTTCAGGAAGAAATCAAATTACGCATACCTACAAGGCATAAAATTGGCCCCAACCATATCGGTGTTTTATATCAAGTTTAGAAGTTGTGACCTTTTAGATTTCGAGGTTACTGTTAAATTGTCTAAACAGTCCCACAGAGCACATTTCAAAACGAACAAGGAGTGGCGAACAAGCTCGTTTTCAGTGATTCGTAGTCATGCCAAATACATCACAATAAACATTACGCTGTTTATATATACATATAAATCGGTATTCAACCATAAAAGCGCAAACAAATGTTTTTGGAAAGGGAAAATAACCTCACGGGTTATCTGGGGCTCAGTTCATCTTGGGACCGGATGTGGAATTCTCAATGATCACATAATTATTAGGTCATCCGATTGTTGGGACCACTCGGAATATGGGGTGTGTGGGACGTGGGCCAGGGGAGCTTAAGCGCCTGCACAAATTGTTTTGGGCACACTGAAGGGGGTTGTGCAGCAGAATTCCTGCCGCTTCCGCGTGGCTAGCATACGACAGCAAACCTGCCTTGACAATCGACCACGAACCCGATACAGGGGACGGAATGCCTCGGTCACATTCATAGTGTGATTTGTTTCAACTAGGTGTGAAGCAACTGCACTAGTGAGTGACTTAATCGTTCCTGTGTTTAGCCATGTGGGGTGGTGTTCACGGATTCGTTCGGACAAACGCCTGACCGTGCGGCCAATGTACGTTGTTCCACAGGAACACGCAAATGAGCACGCAAAAAATGAGACGGTAGAATCCGGTATTTTTGTCCTTAAGTCGTAAATACATAATTGGAAGTTACGAAACACTCCTGTCAAGAACTTATTTCGAAGAGAGCTGAACTAAGTTAACCACTAACTATAAACTAACAAATCACCTTATTTGAGGTGGAAGCGGCTTAGAATGCGCTTTGGGATACAAATTATCAATCCGACAATGCGAAAACATGCAACCTTACCTTAGGTGAGACCGCTTAAGGTAATCAAAACTATTTTTCAGTGAGGTTTAAAACTTAAGCGATGTGTAAAGTCAGCTTAGAGAGGGGCTTCACCGGGGTATTTCAACTCGGATCACGATTGCTGCTATACGAAATCGGTTTGATGTAGACTAAAATGTTCATCATTAGATCAGGTAGAATAGGCTGTAAGGATAAATACCCGTAGTGGTAAAAGTTGCATAAATAGAGGTCTGCTTGGCACATAGTGGAACGTTTAACTGAACTGGACAGCGTGATGCATGAACCCTGATTAATCAGCTGATGGTTACTAAAGCCTATAACTGCGGACATGTAATCGATCGACTATCACAACTATGTCCGGAAAAATCAATCCGAATTACCACAATAATTTATCAGCTCTATGAGAGACAAAGTAGTGGAGAAGTTTGGAAAGTCTCTAAAACAATTAAGGTGCAAAACAAATGTGCTCAAATTAGATTGAAATCAGTATTACTTGAACCAAAAACATTGAAAGACTTTTTACTATATTATGAATTGTCAATCTTCTAACTATCCTAATAACTACAAACTTGGATGTTAGAACTTGTAACGGGTGTACATATTTATTAGACGCTATGACAACCACGAGATTGCTTGTCATAACGTGAGTGAAAGCACTTTTTAAAGAGACCGGGTGATTTCATAGTTGAATTCATTTATTTAAAAAAAAACAGCGCAACCAATTTTAAGGGTTTTGAATATTTTTACCATCAAGATAGGTAAGGATATTCAACTAAATTTAGGACAGAAACAATTGAAAACATTATGTGTACCGTTTACAGTCATGTAAGAAAATGTGATTCGTACAATTTGGACTGAGTAACTCATACACCGAAAGCGATAAAATTGCAGAGGTACCTTTTCATAGCTCAGTCAGTATGCAAAATTCTGTGATGAGGCTGAGGTGACTTAAATTTGTAAATTGAAATCCCAATGAGGCTCCTAACATTTTCTCTCATCACAGACGATAAAAAGTAAATTGAAAAGCAATGCTATCGAGTATGGCATCTATTCTAGTCCCCTGGCGTATGTCAATCTAAGCCGCATAAATGGTTACGGTGTGCATCTCATAAAACTGCTCAAAGGCGGAGTGCTTGATTGTCTGGATATTTCTGGCCGTAAACCTAAAAAACATAGATACTGTTCTCGTTCTCCTTTTGAAAATAACATCACCTTCCAAACAATCGAATATTTCAATGAGAACCCTTTTCATCTCTTCAACACTAATATTTTCATTTCAAACTTTTAAAATGGCTTCTAGCGGGGACTATTGAATTGCGTTACCTCGCAAAGTTGTTTTCTCTCTGCTACAACAAACAACGGTAATGATGAGATGATCATTGAAGTGTCTCTTGTTTGGTGTAATGGACCCAAATTTCAGTTATTAGAACTTTACTAGTGGACATGATAAGCAGTTGGTCATTCTAACATAAGTTCGTATGCCAGAACACCGGTGAACCTCCTGTTTCACCCGCATTCTTAACCACTCACGGTCACCGATTTGCAGGAATATAAATTTAGACTTCCATTCGGAAATTCGTTTATTTTATTGTATCCAAAACCAAAATGCTTCAACTCATTAGTGGTTTGCATTATGTCAAACCGATTGATTTAAACACTTTGTTTATTTAAACGATCTTTGCTAACTGTTTTCCGAGTTTTTAATTGTGGTCCACTTTCACGCACACACCGATTCAGGTGTGACTAACTAACCCCTGGGATTAAATTAATTGTTTCCTTGTCTGTAGCGAGAAAAGAAAGGGTCTCACGGAAGATGTAATCAATCGTCACCGCCCTGGATTAGCAACACCCTGTTGACTGATCGCAACCAATTTGGAATCAGGCGCTCTGAGTATTTGCACATTGATTTAATCGATCCTCAATCTGACTCACAACAAATCGTAATCAATTGTCGCTTCGACGCAAAACTACTTTTTTGCGAACTGTCGGTTCGTTGTATAAGGTGGTTTTGTGTTCGTCAGTGAAACTTTGACTTAAACTGCTCAATTACTGAGAGACCATCTGAAATAGTCACAATCACGTCGAGTGAGAAAGCCTCTGAATGTATGTTCTTAGTTTATGATACATTTTGTCAATATGTTGCTATCTCAGTAGGTAAATTCGTCGTGTATATGGTAAATGAGGCGTGAAATGAAAAGGCTAGGAAGCACTGGACAGCTATTTCTACTTATTTAGATCTCATCAGCATCCATCGACCCAACTGGGGATTAAAAGTGTCCAACAGAGTCATACCCCTGGGGGCCATTGCAGAGATGAACGAGACGCGATGCCCCCAAATGGGCTCGCAACGATTTTTTGTGCTATATCGTGTAAATGGAACATGATGTACGGTATGACCAGTTGCCCGATGGGCGAGTGGGTGGCATGCTTGCGTTCTGCCCGAGGGGTCCCCGGTTCGATCCCCGGCTGGGTTGATGGATTCGCACTGGTAATGAGACCCTAACAAGTCGAAACGGCTGTCCAGTGCCTCCTCACTTTTCAGTTCACGCGTCATCTGCTATATACACGACGAATGTCCCCTTTGAAGTGGAGTCGAATCCTCTATTATGCCCATGTAATAAGATGATATTGTGCTATTGCATAGTTTTGAACACAAAATCAGCACAAAATGATTTTGAAAAGATAAAATAACCCATTTTTGAAGAAATATGAAATGAGATATTCGAACCCCCCAAACTTCATTTGTGCACTTCAAGATACATCATAAGTTCTAAAGTACCTGAAATTTAGTTGTTGAAATTTCAAAACAATTCAGTTAACCTTAATGTAAAACACCTTGGACATTTGTAATATTTCGAAGTATCTAGTCCAATAATTGTTTTTTTAATTTATCTCTCTGAATTTTAAAAAATAAATTTTTAATGCAATCCGGTAGAACTCACGGTCACAGAATAGCAACAACTTTCAAAAGGGGCTCCGATTAGGTGTTTTATATTAATTAATTTCGTATCACTTTCCACACATGTAGTAATGACCATGCGTATCATAGCATATAGTGTGAATTTATTCAGAACTGATCAGCCTATTGCTACCCAACTCGAACTCTTACCAGTATTTGTTTACATCTCTGTAATTGATTACCATATGCTCATCAAACGCTCTTTTCTGGCTTGTATCTAGTGTTTAAATAATCCTTGAGACTTCATCGGTCTTAAACCGGGTTTAACCTGTTATTATGTTCTCAATTTAGTATGCTGTGAAGAGTTCAGATAACGGCTTTGAAATCCCAAAACTCATTAAATTACAAAACCCATCATTTCTACATTTTACCCGTTAAACTGACACTGCAATTATATCACCTTGTAGTCGTACCATCTTCTAAAGTCCCTGTCAAACTGATATTCATTTTCAGTATTGGACTTATTCACTTCTCACGTGATGTTTTTGTTCATTGTAATGATATATCCCCCCTCCCGTTCAGATTGTCAATTAGTCCTCTCCACATCAAACCACTATCTGTCGAACACTCCAGTCCACGCGAGAATCTGCTGTCACCTTGTGCAAGCGTTCAAGAGGTATGTCCTGTGATACACTCCAGACCAAGCACATGATTATCTAGCTTCTGTGAGTTTTAAATGGACCAAGCATTTTGATTCTTGTGCTTCAATTGCCCAAAGTATTTCTTCAGACACCCATAACTTGAGACTAGCTCGCCTGATTAGGCCTGTTTTCCAAACCATCCATCAAATTTGTGAATTTAAGTCATTCAAACTCATACATTCTTGCCTCCAGTTTAATATTTATCCCCACCATAATGAATAATCAATTTTTTTCTATACTCGTTATCTACACTTTGGTCTTCTTCTAGCAGGGCCACCATCAGCATATATTCATTTCTCATATTTTTTATAAATTGATGTGTGCGTTCTGATGGAAGTAAAACATCTCAGGGCCAAGGCAGTCGGCTCCCAGTGCAAATGTTCAGAGATAGAATCCCGGCGCGACTCTTGATAAATGTGTTCACCAAGTAAATTTATACTAGTTCCAACGGAACGTGATTGTAATGGGAACTAGATCAGTACATGCACCCACCCTATTTCAAGATTACTAACAAAACCCCCAATGGTTCGCTTCTTATCCACGGATTAGCTTCATGCAACTAAATAGGTTTCTAGATTGGACTTAAATACAACATTGTCATGGGAAAACCACTAGACTATCTTAATCGATTAAGCTTTGTATCCAGGCCTCTCTAAGCAACCTCGCAAACGGACTCACATCACACAAGGAACCCTTGATGTGGGAACGGTGAATTAACAATTCATCTCCTCATGTTGTAGGATGGGATAAGACACTTTTCGGGTGATGCGACAAAATATTGCGCGTAACGAATAGCAAACAGATCGATATGTCTGATTTTTCTTCGGAGAATAATAAGCTTTGTACGAATAATATCAAACATCCATTAAACCAACAACTCAAAAAATGTAATTTGATGTATTTCTAATCAGTGTAAGCTGGATTATATCCAGACCCAAAGATAGCTTAAGGGGGGATAGCAAAACACTGAAAAAAATCTACTGTAATTTAGGAGTTTATCTGATTAAACCTTTTCGGCCGTTCGGTAATCGTCACGTTGTAACTTCATCACTCAGAAAGCCAAGCATTCATTTTATTTTCCTTGCAAGACACCAAAGGAACGAAAAATGAATGCTGTTGTATCGAATACTGCTCTAAATTCAACGAAGAATCTTAAAACTTGAAGAGAAACGCTTCAAAATAATTGTCCCTCATTTAAGTTCCAGTCAGCATTCTTCAATGAGTATAAAATGAAGTAATAATCGTTTTATCCGCCTGAGAATGATTATTGATTTAATTACTCCTCCTTCAACTATGTATTTTCAGCATATAAAGGGTAAAAAGCATTCTGTTTTTAAAGAATCATTTACGAGTAATCAGAGGGGCGATCGGGATTTTAAAATTAAAATGCTTTCCTTGGATTTCGATTGGAAAAGTCTATTTTTCGGTCTTCGGGAATGTCTGTGTATGGTTGACTGGCCACCGTGCAAACCTCAACTTCACGCGCAATCCTAAGTTGGTCTAGTCTACCATACACTTTAAGAGCACCGGACTTGAGCTTCGCATTTGATATACGTCATCGGTTGTGCATCTCCAAACCAAACCCTATGAAATGTAAACTTGGAATGTCGAACACGGAAGTCATGTGTCACCACTATATCAGCTTACATGGGGACTGACAAAAATTTAAAATGGTCTTTATATGCCGACCTCAGAGATGGAAAG
>UZAN01051234.1:5007-17146 GCA_900618425.1 Echinostoma caproni | reverse complement strand
CATGGGAAACAGGCAGAACAAAAATGGTGACAGCTCCCGAGTATTTTACATCGTCGGTTTGAAACCACTACATCACAACCCCCTCCGTACCGTAGAAAGCCTTCGGCAATAGGGTTAACGCTAGGGATTTTCTTGTCGAAGCTAGGCAGAAACGAAACAATTGTCTTAGGTCAAAACTTAACTAGGTTTATCACCATCAGTAATGCTCCAGCTAGATAGTTGGCCATTGTAGGCAAACGGGAAATAAAGTGAACGGTTACGGCTAACAGTAACAAACAATCCAAGTGTCACCTCACCGTTAATGACACTACGCAAGTGAATTTTATTAATTGGTTAATAATTTGCTCATAAGACTGTTCGATAAAGAGGAACTGTTCTATTAAACAAGTGTTTGGGTTGGAAAACTTTCTAACTGAGGGCAACCAAATGCATCGCACACTGTCGAACTACCCGTGTGGAAGGCACCACACAGCGTTGGAGAATCCTGATGCATGGCATGCTCGGAGGCTCCTCACCTTGTCCTCGTCTTAGGTGTCGTGAGTTCAATAAAAAAGAGCAGTCTGCATTACCGTTCTGAATAAATGTTCACAGCCTGTGCCAAGTGAACTAAATAACTAATATTAGGGTTCGGCCAATTTGTGGGCGTGGTCCTATTGGAACCTCGAGAACTTTCGTACGAAAACATAACAAGACACTTCAGGAAACGAACGGCGATCGTATTATGTAAAACTGCAGAGCCAAAGTAGAAAATACGGAGGGGTGAGCAAGCGTGTGGAAAGTAAAAGCAAACAAGCGCTGACGAAACAATTGTCCTTGGTTCGGTGAAACAGTGAAATGCAAGAGGGGAAGCTTACTTTAAAAGTGAAGGGTAATTCGTGTCACCACATTATCTGTCCCTTAGAATCTAAGGTTGAGGTGATACGTCACATCGCCGTCCCCTTTACGGCTCAAGACTTGCGACGTTTTGTTGGGTTAGTCGTTTTATCCCGCGTTGTACTCCGGTCTGTCAGCCTGTGACCGATTTACTCCAATTGAACTCTAAATTGGTATCCTTTAATGACGCAGCCTTCCAGGCATTCAATGCCGTCAGAGGCACTTGCAGAAGTCATGCTCTCAGCTTACTACTCTCCGGACTCACCTCTCAGCCTGGCCGTTAATGCTTTCACGTTTCCGCAGGTGCTGTCTTTCAGCAACTCGTTGATATTGATTGGCAACCTGTGGGTTTATATTTCCGTCCGTACTCTAGCCACTACAGTATCGTATTCAAAATTTCGTGGCAATAATTGGGAAGGAGAAGCACGTTATTGCAGATATTTGGTTTCAACAGAGGATTGGCTCAAACAACGTGACGCACGGGTTGCAGAAGAGTGACGTTCGAACCCCCCGATACTCAGCCCATCGGCGCAAGTTGTCGGAAAATGATCTCGACAAAATGAGACAGTTATTCTATTTTTGTGCAACGAAATTACCTACTGGATCAATTAATGTTGATCCTGTATCTTCACCGTGCTTTTTCAAGGACTAATGTAAGTTTACGATCACGCACTCCATGTTCGTGTGAATCATAGTGTGACTGCACAATTTTTCGTTTGCTCCTAAAGTGAACAAGGCTGTCAACTGCATACAAGTGATGATAGACAATGCTGATTGCTTGAACACGTTCCATGCAGTGTTGCGCAGTCAGATGAGAGATGCCAAGGGAAAATCACATGGAGTTGTCACTCACCAATAGATTCAACCTCTCGGATGTTTTTCTGCCGTGTTCGGGCTTTATGGACAGTTTGATAATCGTTAGGCGGTTCGCGCGTCTGTTGTATCTCGTCTTAGCAGGTATATAAGCGCGCAGTGAAATGAGCAGTAAGTTTATTGTAGCAGACACATGAAGGCTGTCCAAACACCGATGACCTCCGAAAGCCTCAGTACGTTCGAGAGTCGGTGTCTAGGGTTGCACCTGGTGACTCTTCCCTTGCACCTCGCGAAATGCTTCCATGCGACCAAGCGACTCCAAAATCCTCTCTTAAGGCGGAGGTGGTTTCCCACCAAAGTGAGAGGGCGAATAGCCGACATCCGGGGCTGTAACCGGATTGGTGAACCACTGGTAGTTCACCTAGGGTTGTTGATCAAAAACCCTGATTACAAACCAACTAAGAGGAGACGTACGAACCACACACACCTTTTCGGCTATGACAATGGTCACCAGCTCAATTGGACACCTTGGACGTTTGACCCCGCCCGAAGGGCGCATGATACGATGAACTGGACACCGGCCTCCAATGAATTGCGGTTTTCACACACCGCTCCGCTGCCTTCCGGGTCAGGTTCTGGCTAGCAGGAGGCGCCGAATGCAGATTAGTGAAGAAAATTCACCTATCTTAGTTTGAGCAACCTAGCAAATTTTGGTCCACATGCAAATCGTGGAAAGTTTTTTTTTATAAAGATTATTGTACCATGATTTGTTTGGCACACAGTCTGGCATTAGACACGTGTGAAATATGTGGATATAAACACCGATGAGCAAGCAGTAACGGGAAACACGTAGGAAGACAGGCGGGCAAACACTGGATCACGTGTGGCGACATCCGTATGCTGTCAAGTAGGCATTCAAACAGTCGACAAATCAACGAACGTGGACAGCCCCATACTAGCACCAGATTGGCAGGAGCTGATCCATATTTTAATGGAGTTAGTCCGCATGGCGAGTGCGGTAGGGGGCAGTATCGGTCAAATTCAAATTTTTATTATGGGATATAACTTATAAAGACTTCGCTTTTACAAATCCCATAGGGTGTTTACACATTGGTTCGGATGAAGAATCACAATATCACAGTTAGTCCATTAAAGTAAAGTAATGTTTTGACGAGCACAGGAGAATATGTTATGTAGTTGGGTGTTGAAATGTAACGTTTGCCAGGGCATCATCAAGCTGACGCTTGAATGATACTAATGTTGGGGCATAGACAACGTGAGCTGGTAGAGAGTTCCATGTGCTGCACACTGACTGCAAACGAGTGACGTCTGGAGTCGAGACGGCTCTTTTGGTGTGCCAACTTCAGCGGATGCCCTCTGAGATGAACGTTGTGCGATAAAACCAATTAATCCGGCACGACAAACGCATCAGTCAATTGTGGGCGGCGACGAACTGCTTGCTCACCGGTTGCGTTGAAGTACTGGAAATAGAATAACTAAGAAACCCACCGCCTATGTAATCCTTTGCTACCACGGGACACAACAGTATCTAATTGGCCTATGATCCAATTATCGCAGCTTCCCTTCTGGACATTGGCTTCACACTAAGCGACAATCAAATAAATGCAATTTAAAAGGTTGTTCTAATATTATCTATACTGCCCTTTAGCCTATCATGAAATACTAGCCAGGCTCCTAGCGTTATTGCGACACAGAAATCCAGCCTCTAAATCGAACCAGTTGATCGAAATATTATGTTTACAAGCTCTTGTCTCGCTAACCCGCTCAACACGGAAATGTAATCACTTCCCAACCACGGTATTCCGTACAGTCCTTGTTAGGGACTGCTTTGTTGTTTATTTGATTGAGCTGGCTCGAAGAAACAATTCTAATCATATGCTACCGTAGATCGATCACCCGACAGAGATAACGAGAAAAAAATCTATACAGGCAATGGAAAGTTTATTGCATGATAAATCAGAATGGCAACAAACTGTGTTCATAATACAAATAAATAAAGAAAACCGAAACAGTCTGTATAACTGCAATGAGGAAAATCCACGAATTGAGATACTCAGTTGGATCACTTGGATTGTGTGTTACGTGTTCGTTGCAGTTTTCGCTTTGGGGATTTCGGTGTCGATTTTGACCGCGCTGGTGGAGGCGAATTAGCGGGAGGTGATCCAAGGTTCGTCGTTTTGGGTCGCTTGGTCGGAATGAGTGGTTCGCGTTTAGCTTGTTTAGGAGTTGATGAAACCATGTCCTTATTAGAAGATTGCAGACGACTGACGGGTAGTGCAGGTAGGCGCATCACACGTCCCGATTCGCCTGGTGCGTTGATTTCCAACCCAGCGGGCAAATTCAAATCCAACTTAGTCCGATAAACTGTCAAACAGGACAAATCTATCGATTCACAAGTTTCTCCAGTGTCTTTATCCTCAGCTGATTCACATAATCTGGCCAAGTTGAGTAGGGCGGAGGTGGTGTTATCAAATCGTTCAAGGATATCTCTTGTCAGAAATGCTTTTGCGCTGTCTGACGCAGGGGTACTGAAGTGTGGATCAAAAAGTGCGAATAATTGGCACAGAGGATAAACTATTAATTCACGCATCATGAGTTGTCGGTGGCGAATGCTGCTACCGTTGATGGACCACGTACGGTCGATCAAATAACCGGTAAGTTACCGACAGAAATCATAGATATGCAAAAACGTCAGCCCGCGGTATCACACATAACCATTTTCATGTAGTATTATTTTTTTCTTTTGGATTGCGAAACATGTAACACCACAAGACCAAATAAAAAAGTAAGGTGTGGACATCATACAGTAAAAAAATTAACCCTCCTCACATAGTTTGCTTATCCTGGACAGAAAAATCAGGAAATTTGTAGTAAAACAGACAAATCTGTCTGGGTACGTTGATGAAGTCACAGGCCTATTACAAGTGATAGGAACTCAGAATCATCAGCAGAGCTACTGGCGGGTGATTGAGGACGCTATCTTCCAAGTTGGCTATTGTACTTGTGTGTTGTTTGTGTGCATCATGAACTGACGCAATCATTTAGATGAAGAAAGAGATGCCAAAACCTCCAAAGTAACCGATGGACCCTATGTTCCAGAATAGGGAGTGTCCAACCCTCGTTGAGGAACTTTAATTAACAAAACTCAATAGGCATCTCATACAGCAGAACAGCTGCGAGCGAGATTTTCAATAATATAAAAGAATTACGCAAAACACCAACTTCTGCTTAGGCGACCCACTCACACGTGAGGCTTGGTCTTCTGCATAGATGAGCCAACAAAGAACTTGGAAGCTGTAGTACAGTGATGTTTCAAGTATCGCTTGGCATTTTTCAGGATACGCTTCTGGCCTTGTGTGGCGATCCTAAACATTGTGACAACGCTGACAAAGGAGTGACTCGATGTGCATTCAGATCAACCAATGAGAAGCCGATGTTCTGTACCAATCACAATCCACTTGGTTCAAACAGAATAGACGAACGTAAACTGAGATTGGTTCATGTTACTCGGGGAATGATATCCTTTTGCACACTTTACACCGTGTTGATTTCTTGCCATAAACTAAACTACACTTTTTTGGCCTTCTTCCTTGTGGGAGACGGGAGATTTCGGTATACAATTACCAGTAGAATTTCGTTTTTCGATTACGATTTCGATTGTGATACCGATTTTCGAGTTCCGCCTATGACCATTACTGCACTGCTCAACCAAGTGCTAGTAGTAGGGCAACAAAGTGATGATAATGACTTTATTATGCGGCGGGTTAGATACGTAAATAGTCTGATGCGTTCTGCGGACATTCTGGATGCATTTCGCAGAGCTTACTAGCAAAGCGAAAAATTAGCACTTTTTAATACCTCATATTGGTTCGGCCGTTAGTACAATGCTCGCCAATCCATGTTTAATCTTTTGAGTGGTCTTTCTCTTGTTGATCAACTGGAGACGTGTACGACAGCGTGCATATACGCTGATCACAGATTTATGGGACCACCAATCGGTAAGGTTTTCATCGAACATTGTGTTAATAAAAGTTGAAGGTAATCACTTAAACCAACAAAAGATAGCATCAATCCCGCTGATTAAGGGTTGAATTAGTCGTCACACTGCACACGGAATTTCATAACTTTGGCGACAGTTTTCACGTTGCAAGTTTTGTGAATTTCCATATTTTATCCGGTGTGAGGACCTGAGCACAGTTTTAATTGAAATAGCAGGATATAAGAGTAAACAAGTTAAAAAGATACAAACTAAATGTTAAGCAAAAGGATCACGAAATGTGGATATAATGATCACAACAGTGGATCGAATAGACCGTATATGAGCCATCCAAAAAAAACTAGAAGAAACTGACCTGGAAGGTGGTTTCTGATATTCATCTTCACTCATACCTCGATATAGAGTGTAACAGGCTGGAGTATCCTGGGATAGCAAGTAATATCCCGACGGAAGACTGGAGAAAAAATGATTTATCACGATATCATTAGGTATCTATATACATACGTGATAACGAGTTCTACTTTGGGTCGTAACGATACAATAAACATTTTACAATTCATTGTAGGTTTTCATCTTCGCTTGAACGATATATATATATATATATTCGTTCAATTATGTTGCATGACAGGTTCAAGTTTTAGATTTGAGCTGTGAAAAGTTCAGTGACCCCGGTGGGAATCGAACCCACACATGGACGCCGCCTATGCGTTTGTACAGTAAATGCTCTACAAGATGAGCTACGAGGCCGCACTGATAGTATTGATGTTTTCACTTTTGGATGGCCAATCTAACTTACAGAGGCTTACACATGTACACAAGTGGACATCTTTTCAGTTTTAAATGGTATACTTTTGCGAAAATTTTGCACAAAACAAAGTGTGAAAACACGATTATAAATTAAAAGGGAAAAATTCGCTAGTGTAAACATATTTGGGCTAGCTATAATTTTCAATCAGTAATCAGCTATTCGCCGTACACGGACAGTCCGGGCAGATAGGCAACTTTGCAGTGCGATGTACATTAGATTCAGTTTATAATGGGTTACCGATGTGGACAGGGGCAATGAACACAAGTGTGAACAGTTTGGGAACTACTGTAGTGTTTCACGCGACCGATCATTTGACAATAAACGAACGTTTACCATCGAATCGGCCACAGAGGAGCAAAAAATGTCACTCTGATTGAGATACTTTAGAGAACGCTTGATCAAGGTAAAAATAATTGGGGGAGCAAACCTGGAAACATTACGGGGGAACAGTGAATCCAAAGGCACTTCCACTTTCAAAAGATCGTAGTCAGGAGTGGAGAATACATTTGATATGACGATCGATGAATACTTCATCAAGAAACGAGTTGGCAAGTGAAGACGCTGCTATCTGTCACTTTGCTGTCAGATGGTCTGTCCATACGCGGCAAACAAAAACCTATTCTCATAGAACTTGCTTAGATTGATAAATGGGCCTCGAATTTGAAAAAAGTAAAACTTCACATCTAGAAGGTTCGTTCAACTCAAGGGTGAGGTTGGATGACTCCGATAATATGAAGTACACTTTTAAGGACATAATAACAGAAACACTCTTTGGTTTAACATCTTTTCCGGAAGAAGCTTCCCCGGGATGTACGGTGCTCGCGCTGTTTACCATAATGTGCTCCCGTTTATTCCCCATGAAGTTGGAAAGAAGATTTAGTACAACATTTTTGCATTAATGGATACTTTTACATTGTTTATATAGTGCTTGTTGAATCCCTGATGACGCTTTGAAATGTTTTCTGTCTGATTAAGGATTTGGACTATTGTGCATCAATTTCATAAAAAGACGGTACCCGCTTTATGCGACCCTTGCGAGTATCCGCGAAAATGCGCAAAAAATATGGTGAACAAATAGAACTGAAAGAAACTGCGTCGTATAAACAGTAACTTACGTGAACAGTTTATCCAACAGGGCTGAGAGTACACCAGCATTCACTTCAGGCCTGAGGAAAAGAACACGCAGTGGCTAATAATAAACACGGCAATGTTTCGATGGTTATAAATGGTCAGGACGTATACGAATGATCGGTAAACCGTTATAGACACGGTATATAGTGATAAACAAAATAAACATTAAAACACATTTCTATCACATACTTATTTGGGGAAATTCCTACGATCACAAGTGTTCTATTATGAGAGCTGGCAACCGCGGCATGGAGTGGAGCATCATTTAAAACTCCTAACAGAATGGATGTGGCTTTAGAATGGACCAGAATGAACCTGGATACCGTTAACGGTGGGTGGCCGTGACTGGGTTTGAAACTCAAATCAGAGTAGGTTCTTGACAGCTTTAAACCGTTGATGAGACAAACAATCTTCGGTTGCGGAAACTGACGAGAGCTAAAAGTGAGACTTGAGATTAAGAAATACAACTAGAGAGCATAATATTCAACAAAGCGTTGCTACCCCTTTGATCAAATTTATGGAGGTATCATTGCCTGCAGACGAAGTTACGAAAACAAGCTAGTTTGTGGTTAATTGGTTTTTGAGAACATAAGCAATAGTCATTCCAGTGTAACGAACAGTACGACTGAGTTTATACCATACTATAACTGATATAATTGACTATTCTTAATAGATTTTACCCTTGGGAACCCACGAGTGTGATTGAAAGGTAAATGGTGAATAGGAGTTATCGGGATTCCATCACACGAGTCAGAGGATGAAAGAATGAAAGATGAAAGAATAGGCAAACTGCATTGTGTGAACGTCATCGGTGAGCTTACCTCAACTTCGGATTGGATGATAGTAGTTCACTCAGTGATTGATATTCCAACCAGACTACTTCGCCAGAATCCACTCGAATACGAACTAGACGACAGATGAGGGGGAAATAAAACACAACCGTAAGAAACTACCTCGGGTGACTTATCAGGCAAGAAAGGAAACGGGGGGCTATTCTGTCGCATTTCAGGTTTTGGTTTATCCTCATTGCCGGGAACCACCAAGCGGGGAAGGGGTAACTATTCCCTTGCCTCATTCATGAATAAAATGGCATGAATGGTCCTTATCGCCCACCGCCCTTTTTGGTTCTGTAGGCTGTGAAATTTCTTCCCTTTTCTTTGAACTATGTTTATCACGTATAGAGACATACAACGTACACATGTGTGTAAAAATTCCTGTTTGACTCCTGATAGCGATAAGTTTAAAGTGAAGATCCCCCGATCTCTCCCTGTCTTCGGACCCATATAGAAGCAATACCTCCCACCTATATAGTCAGTGAATTGGTTAGATTAATCTGATTTTCAATTGCAGTGTCCCGCGGTCAACTATCATAGTGAGAAACAAAGAAAAATTACCAGCTGAGAGTTTTGTTCCAAGCAGTGAACTCAACATATAAAAAATAGACCAATGATAGTTTTCAAAGATTCTACGGTCAAGGATAACAACATACCCCGGACGATATCTGCATTATCACGCAAGACAGATCCGAGCCACGCCTCTGCCAGTTCGAAAGGACTCAGCTCTTCGCAACCCCAATCGCCCAGATACTCCGGTTTGATTTGCAGACAGACAGGCTGAATGCCGCGGCAGTTGTGGAAGTAGGGAACAGGAGAGAGTCAACTGTGAGAAAAGGACTGGAGATACCAATATACCCGGAGCATGCCTGCAATTTTACATGTAACGCTGATTATCTGATTTGATGCATCTAGGAAAGCTGCTGTCATACGCGTGGGTGCACACTAGTCGGTTGGGTCAGCGGAAAAGGTTCAATGGTTACTAGTGCTGAAGCGGTTGTTTCAATTATCACATTGCGCACAAGAGTCAATATTCATTTTGATGCCACCGGAAAAATCAATGTTAAGCGATATGATGTGTTGCTCAGCGAGTGTTGGCAACGAGTCGGTAATGTGTTGAAGAGTGAGCGCTTTCTGGAGACATCCCAAACACACGAAGTTTTGTCCGAATATACCATCATTACACATCGTAAGAAAACAAGGAGCAGCGAACAAACTAGTTTGCGGTGATTCTTCTACAAGCTAATACATCACAACTTATATCAAAACTGTTTGGTAGGGTGGAGAAATCATGACAAGTTGGAAAAGAAACAATTAACATTCCAGTTTCATGACCGAATGTTGCTCACAATTTGGTTCTCACACACGTGCACTGGTTCGGATTATTAGGGATGGGTGGGGGGGATGACTGTGTCGTGTGTGGAGTTGGCCATGGAAGACCAAGTGTTCTAACGCATTGTTTCGGGAGCACAGGGGGGTGGGTGGGATTAAGTAAGCGGATTTCAATCGCTTCCGCTGTGACCGTAATGCTACTACTAATCCTCTTAGATCGACGGCTGCGAACTAAAGTAGAGGGGTCGAAACGCCTCGGCTATATTACCCACGTGGTTTGATTTCATTAGGTGTGAAACAATCGAACTGTTGATAGTCTTAATTGTTCAACTGCTAAATCAGGTCGGGTGGTGCTCACGGACTCGTTCAGATAAACGTCTGCTCGTGCGGCCAATATACCTTGTCCTACAGGAACAGGTAAATAAGTGCACACAAAAAGAGACGGCAAAAACAGGCAATTTATCTTTGAGTTGAAAGTACATAGAAGCTATTAATGTCTCCATTCCTTCTTAAGGACTGTATGAGCAAAGTCATGGATCGAAAACACGGAGTCATCGCTGATTTTCACACAAACTCAATGTACGAGGGCTGAGCAAATAGTTTCCGGATGCGCAAAACAAAAAAAAATAAGAATTACATTTTCTCGAAGTATTTTCTACCGGTGTTCATGCACAGTTTCATGCGCTCAAACCATTTGGTGAAACAACACGATCATGTCGACCACTTCCATGCAGGCTTCTACTGCTGTTAATGACTTGTATCGGATTCCACGTATCCTATGCATGACATTTCGGAACGCAAGATAGTCACACGGAGACAGGTCTGTACTGTAGAATGGGTGATCAACCTCCTGGATGCGTTCTCTAACCAGAAAATCGAAGACGACATGGGACATGTGAACAGGTGCGTCATCATGGCGCAGCAAGGTCTCCAGTGCTCGAGTCCGTGGACGACACCTGGCAACACCTTCCAGCGTTTTCGGCAGACAGTAGGTGACGTACTAGTCTCCGGTTACTGCGCTTTGTTGTACGAGCGGTACAGTAGTCACACGACCGTTTTTAGCTATAAACACAGTCACCACCTGCTTTGCCATACTGCGCTCGCGGCGGCGCCCCACCAAACGGCAAACCGTTCTGAGACCGAGCTTCTCATGTAGAATGGTGCGGATTAATCCCGATAGCTTTCAACATCTGTGCCACTGTCATCCATGCGTCCGCCCCCACCATCGCTTGCACAGCAGCAATGTTGTCCACTGTGGTGATCGACCACATCGCCAGCGACCACCTGCCACATTTGAATTCCGCAAACCACTGAAATACAATGATTCTTGGAGGCAGCTCGCAAACGATCAACACTCTGCTGCTGCTTTAAACCATTTTAGGAGTCGTAGAAACTCACTGACCTCCAATAATATCAACTGAGTGCCATTCTTACGGTACGAATACAGCTACCCTTATGACTTGTGAGCTCTGCTCGGCTGATGATACTTCATTGTGAGCTACAATCACTGAACAACATTCGCAACAGATTAGAGCTCACATTTTCCTTGCCCGATCATCTGCACCTCGTAAGTGTACCGCTTATCCGGAAACGTTTTGCTCAGCCCACCTATTAGAGCCTTGTGGAGCAACATAAATGTGTTTCCAACTTAAATTAAAAGACATCACTACCAAGATGACTTGATGCCGATTATAGGCACCGCGAAGACCCACACACTGGTCAAACGGTATATGTTTATTTTGATTGACAAAACCGGATTCAAAAGATTATGCAGAACACGTTCCAAACACAACACTCCAATGGTAACATTTCCATCAAGCTTGGAGACCCCGATGGTTCGTTTATTGTCCTCGCATGAAATGAAAGTAGTCTTGTGACGTAGTTTCAGTTTAAACAAACATTAACCATGCACTTTCGTGCGCCGGTTTTGGTTGCTGTCTGTTGGCTGCCCATTTGGATGAAGAATAGAAGAAAGGAAAGTGGAGTCGAAAAGAAAATGGAGAAGTTCAGTGGTCTAAGGTTGCAAAGAAATTGAGGAGATGCACAACGCCACTGTTTACGACACCCAGCCATATCGCTCAGTGTTTCTAACCATCGGTTACGATCATCCCGAGGTCCCCAGCCAGGGAGCTTAACAGGACCCATGTGACCCAGTTTCCTGGTTAGGGTTTTCATACCCTCGTGCCAGGTCTTAACTTGACCACCCTTGGCTTTTTTCCACTCGGTATCTGCTTCGGCGAACATCGCTCGCCGTGGTAACCTACCTGGTGACATGCGTAACACATGTCCCAGCCAACGTAATCTATGGAGGTCGATTGCTTGCTCCAGTGG
>UZAN01051232.1:7509-19224 GCA_900618425.1 Echinostoma caproni | reverse complement strand
TTAACTGAAATGTGAGCTCCAGTGCTTGCAAAAGTTATACACAATACAACACAATACAATGCCTGCACTGGTCATACAGGTTTTTTTTGTTAGTGGGGACGCATTTCTACGCTGGATCGAAAGGTAATTCGACGGATGGATGTTACCTATCCCCAAAGATGAATTCGTTTGCAAACACTGCAGTTTCGATGCTATGATTTCCGAGGAAAAATCAGCTTCTCTTACTTACACGTGTAATGAACGTTATGTAATTTGCAATCGGGATTTCCCCACATTCTGTGCAGATCCATGTGCATTCTGGCTGAGTGACTAACTGTTTTGCCTGTTTTACCAAGAGTTTGGCACACGAGGGGAGTATTGCAGGACATGTGTGCATTAGATTTCGGTTTTAAATTAGCAGACCATATACACCAAATACCAGTGAGACACCAGGTGCGGCACTTGTTGATATACTGCGATGTTCAATTTTTGCACTTTATCGAACGGCGAGGCCTACGAGGTATAAAAAAAGTGATGTAAAACTAAAGGTGGTTGTCTCGGTTGCCTAATCCTTCAGGTCAGTGGTGATCACAGGTGCACAGAACAAGGTCGCCCTGTGAGTATCATTGGACTTCCGACTTCTATTATACCTTCTAGGTACGGAAAAAAACAAACCGCGAATGGGAGATTAACACTCCAGCACAGGAGACATAAAACCAAAACTTGAAGGTTTTATATCACACATCTGTGGAACGAACCATACGGATGACTGGACCATGTTCTCACATTAGATCAGTACACGACTGCATTTTGGAGCAAAGTTATGCATGGAAGTATAAGATCGAGGTTGACAAAGCAAAGCCATTTAGGCGGCGTGGGCTCCGTTGAAGTATGTGCGACCCCCTTAAGCTCAAGGAATCCATTTCGCATATACATAAGTCTTTCCCAGTCCCGAAGCACGCAAGTGATCTTCTGTTTGTGTCACCCAATGCAGATTGACAGAAATAAACACATCACGATTATGTGAATGGAGTGGCTCAGGGTTTTAGCTCCTTTCAATTGCACTCAATATCGGTTCAGTTCGTTATCAAAACAGCAGACTGCTTTACGTAGAAACTTTGACAGGTTTACTGTTGACGTGTATTGTTTCTCCGAAATGCGGATACAATGTCCTAAATTAATCGCCATCTTGAGTTATCCAGACCTGACTACATCCTGACGTCTCACTTTCCTCGTGTCAGACAATTTGACGCGTAACGTAACGATCATTCTGTGTGTGGAAGTGGAGCGCCAGCTTTTTGGTTAGATTGCCGTCAGCAGTGAACCGTACTTACTTACTTACTTTGTGATGGTCCAATTAGGATAAATAGCAAAAATAAAGGGTCAACGTTCATCTGGGGCGTTTCCGCACCTGACAGCCTAGTTCATTTTGCATAAGGTGAAAGATGAACTCTGCAGCGATCTTGGCTCATTGTTTCAGCGTTCGCTAAACATTGTTGTTTCTGCAATCAACCTTAATTGTATACGAAAGCAATCATTACTTATGAAAGATAAAAGCAGACTATCTTTGTTAAAGCACTACTTCCCGTACCCCTTGGTGCGATGGATGATTCATCTTCTATGAAAATGTAAATTGCACGTCACTATACCGGATAAATCATCAGCCCACCGAAGACAGCTGTAAGATTAACCAATAGTTGGATAAAAACTCCAATATCTGCATAGGGGCAGTGGGGTTCAACCGAGGAATCCATAGGGATAAAACATACTTTGACAGAGCTGGTTGTAATCTACTAGGTTGGAAACGACCTCATCTTCCGTACCTCTTGCACTGAATGTGACTGTTTGGAAACGAATTTTCCCAATGAAACTCACTCTTGAAGAATGTGACTTGAACCCGCAGTCTGGAAAGACACTGTTAGGCGATAATCACACACTTCATCTCGCTTCGCAAAGCTCTTGGTCAAAACCACAAAGTACCCTAAACATTTTTAGGAAACGTGACCTACCTACCAGTCAACAAAGGAAGATTCGAACAATGACAAATTTTCGTAGCACCATGGCAACTACACAAACGGGTCAATTTATTCGCTCGATAATTTTATGCATGACATTCCCTTATTGAGATCAGACAGCTTCATTTCGCAAAAATCGCTTCTTCGGCGCGTATTCACACAGCGATTAACCTAATACGTGGCTGGGATAATACTAATCTGGATGGTGCGCTTGGTCAAACTTACCTCATGTCTCGATCCAAGGTGAAAATGTGACCAGTTGAGAGAGGGAGGAAGCAACAGGCGGGAAAGAATAAAAAATCACTCGTCGCGTTGTTGAGCTTTGGTGGATCTGAAAGATTTAGTTACACAGATGGGATAATGACATACACTGCAGGAATTTGGCAGTCATATCACTATATTTCAATAGATACGTATCTAATGTGGCAGTGGTCCTAAATGCCATTGCCCCCCTTGAGCAAGCTATCTTGTACTTTAACCTTATTTCACTTTACGAGCATTTGACGACTCCGCCTAGTGTCCGAATGTTCTATTCAATATGATAACAATAGTGATCATGGAATACTATGCACAGTTCTGTCCAGTCTAGAACAAATGTTTGAAATATGGACGGTGATCGAAAGAAGAACTGGTAGTGAACGTTGAGAAGCAGACAGGAGGGGCAGTGAAGATAATGGTACGATTAAAATACCTTACCTGATATGAGTATATACTTTTGTATAGTGAAAGATGTGTGTTCTAGCACTGTTTCAACGAGTTAATATCCAAAGTTGTCATACTTATCCATGGAATTTTATTCGAATTTTATCTTGGTCAATTCTAGGTAAAACAGCAACGAAAAAACAGTAATTCATTTGGTAACTCTAAACCAAAGTCTCTCATTCACTTGGGTCTTCCACTCGGGGTTTGAACGCACTAACGATGAGCTATAGAGGAAGCAGCACTTTCCGAGCGCGTGGTTTGCGGGGGAATCACGATGCTAGATAATGTTTGATGGGCCGTCGGATGAAATCACAACAATTATTTCACATCACAACTGTCTGAAAATTGACATCTATCACAGTTTTAAGTTTTATTATGGTGATTTAACAAAGCTGACGCTTATCATTTCCCATAATGTTTGGATAAAAAAATAGAAAATAAAAATATGCATAATCACCCATGAATATTGAAATGTTAAGTGTTTCAATAATTTATCAAGATGCGATATGAATAATTTAACTTCAGGAGAACACAAAACATGGGATGGAAGAGAATTCCATACACCGCACACAGACTTCCAGCAAGTGATGCTGGCAATCTAGGTGACTGCTCTGCATACTTCACTGGATATCCTCTGAAATAATCATTTTGAGATAAAGTCTACACAGAACGGCAAGGGTGATTGAGTTGATGCAGTATGTTGTATATCACGATTAGGTCCTCCCGAAGTCAACGGTATTGAGATGAGTAAAGCCAAAATATTTGCGGTCTTTCGAAGTAGGTGTTGTTATATAGACCATTTACCATTTTTGTTCTGAACCTCTGCGGAGATTCAAGAGCCTTCTTGTCGCGGTTCAACTATGGATTTCATACTTGANGCTTGTGTGTTCAAATGAACGCTGATGGCAAGTGTGAGAACACTGGTATTTTGAATTGCTCGAAAGCACGTTTACTTAATCGATACTGCTTCGGAGCCATGGATGATGCTCCGGCACAGTGTGTTGAACATCTCACATCCTCCTCTACCATAACTCACAAATCGCTTGCATCACTGGTATTTGTAAGTATTCAGTCCCCCATAACATAGGAGAAATAAGTCTTGTCTCACATACGGATAACTTTGCACTTTGAAATTTTGAATTGAATGTCCTTGGGGATTGACAATTGGTTGGCTGCTTTCATTGAGTTTTTGGAGTGCCAAAGAATCTTCTGGACGTGTTACTGTTCTCCAGATTTGGATACAGTTTCGGCTGCTCACAATTGCAAGGAAATGAGTGTCACAAATAGCAATCGCACATTAGTCCATTTGTTGTTATCCAAACGGTGTCGAAACAGTTGAATGTGGAGCTTTCCAACACTTAAACAATTCAAGCTTCATGTACTTATGCGTTCCAGATGGATTTGATTTACTAAAGGACATTCCTTTTGCTGTAACATGGTTTGTGCGCACCGCTCTGCGGTCTCGATACGCGATCACCGCATCTCAGTCACACGTGCACGGGAAGACATTTTAATAACTATGGATTGATCAGTTTGGGTACAAAGGAGGTTTCCAATGGATTATGAAGACTTTTGAGAACTTTCAGAGGATTCCCGGATTAACCGGTGATAGTTCCAACACGGGGAGTTTTGCGACCGATGATTCTCGCTGATTTTTGATAAATTGAGCTCCCCAGGTGAAAGTGTGGAGGATCGAAAATATCGCTTGCGGGTGGGTCGTGAGGAAAACCAAACCATTTCACCAGGTCAAGATGCTCCAGTCCAGTAAACGGATCTGTCAATCACCAAAAAGGAGAAACCAAAATCGAGATCTAGGATGTGTGGTGATCCAGACATACGGGACCGCATTCCAAGTGCGACCACGTACAGCTTGATGTCATCCTATGAAAGTTCAAGAAGCTGGAACGGGCGAACATTACAGAATTAGTACAGGTGATGCCTCTGCGCAAACGGTTACGTGATTTGATGATAGTCCTTCAATCAATGATATGGCCCATTGTTTTCCATAAAACATGCTCTATTTCCATGAAAAAACATTGGCTGTTGCTGCTACCAATTCTCCGTGTACTTCATTGGTGTCCGTAGCCCGGATTGGTGTCAATCCAGTTCTGAGTATTAAAGTACGTGTTCTCGTAGTCCTGTATTCGATACCATTCGGATTACCATAATATGCCAAATAGACGTTTCATATTTGCTTTGTGCCGGTCGACTGCACACCAGTTAATTCACACTCGGTTCGAATAAGGATAAATTCGGATGGAATACACACCGAATTCAGGTAATTCACAAAAAGAAAACGTCATTTTTATCAGTCCGGTGGCAGTAGCCTCACATTTCTCCTTCAAAGGTACTGGTATCGATGACGAACACAATTTAGAGGAAACAGCTCACTTTACCTCTTTAAGTGAGCAATAGACCTACTGAATCATCCGTTCGAAAACGTTATCATCAGTAAAATCTCATTCTTCGCGAACGTTGCTATTTTTCACTCAATTTCGCTTTCATTCATTCATTAGCCTAAATGTATATCAAACTCCGATACTGATCAGAGAGACACTGATCAGGAAAAGAATTGGTGAATGAAGTCATATTCTTTCAGCAATTCTTGTTCAAACGATTTTCCCGAAGATGAACAGTCAATGAATTTCAGTTGATCCGATGTAAATTAAAAATATCAGATAACATCATTGTCAATGACTAAGCCTCATTAAATTGAAGTTATTCTCGACCGGATTACTCAAAGTATTTTTACAAAAACTAGGCAGTGTTACATTGGATATTTTAGTATCTTATCAAATCAATACACGGCTTCCGGTTAATAGTGCCAGGCGAATAAAGCGTCAACAATTTTCGCTTCCATTTAGGTCACGAGACTTGAATCTTTAACTACCTGGTGCCCAGTTTGGCGGCCTTCAAACCACTACTGGCACTGCTGAATGTGATGTGAAGTACGGGGATGGGGTGGAGCATTGGTGGCAACGGCACAAATACCCTGGTCAGATTATGCAGTGTAATTTGACATTTTTGGTCCCCCGGTCAGTGCATACGCGTTCGAAACAATAAAACGAACAATCTACTGAAATGTCACAAGAAAGATATCACTAAAATAAATGAGACTCTTCCGGTCCTTCAGAACGTACCACGCAACCTGGATTTTCGTTGAGAAAGAAAAGTCATTCACAAGTGCCAGTGAATGATGCCTATGTAGACTTGAAAATGAAGTTTTACAGCGGGTCGGGCATGGTTCAAGCAAAAAATTATTTTTTCCGAGTCATATTGTTTCCTCTTCTCTTTTCCTAAGCTGTGGATTGCGAATTCTCATCAACCAACTCTATTTGTAGCCACGTGCATTTCGAGCCAGTTTTGTTGATGTACAAATTGGGAAAATGCAGTTACCATCAAACCTGACAAGTGCCTTATCCCACGGTTAAATCAAAAGCGACCACTTTTATAATCCTGGGTGTCAAGTATGCCGGCATTCGTCATGAGTAGCATAGTTGGCTTGTGTACCCCGTCAAACCGCATTAGGGTCAGATGAGACGATAAAATGTGAGTGAGTTCTACTTGTAGGCCAGCATACCCAACTCTATGACACAGACAACACACAGGAAGTGGAAAATATCAAATTTCAGAAGGCAAACACTGAGAACTAACAAACAGACACACTGGAGTCTTTTGTGCATCTTGGGAAGGAAAGCTGATCATATCGTTTTGACCTCTCTCTGGTAGTGAGTTATTCAATTAAAATTAAGAAATTATCACTTTAAAGTGGAAGCCTATCTCGTCACTTCGTATATTTTGATTTGGGATCAAAATGTAGCGATTAAATCCGCTTTCGTTCATTTCATCTCACTGATGAATTGATGGTTCATCCTCTCCCCACCCCCATTATCGACTGTACGTGAGCCTAAGTGGTGATACACTAGTTCCTGCAAGGTACTGCTAAGTCAATTCTGGTCGTGATCGTGGTACCTGAGTGGTCGTGATGTTTTTGGCTTCCAACGGTATATATGTTGAATCATTTAAGCCCAGTTAATGAAACGTGCATTGCTCGGGTTTTTTGTAACATACATAATTATTTTATCAAAGTGTTGCGAGGTCCTACTCACATTTTTGAGTCATATCGTTGGATCGCGCAAAGAAATGTGATTGACTATAAGTCACAGCGGTCAAAAATTGGTAAGACATCACAGGGTGAATTAGTGTGTTGAAAATGATAACTGCGCATTGCTATATTCGTTATCCTATTTGCTGCTGGGAATTTTTTTTTGACATGTTCCGGATGAAAAGTTTTGTTATATGTACCCCAGTTTATCCATTCTTTGGCTATGGTTCGTAATAAACAGTTCTCCTCTGGCCGGCACTGGTCTGTTGGAAGCGTACCAATAGTAATAAACGACTTGATTCAATTATACCAACAATTTTGTTGTGTACAAGGCAAATGAAACGTGAGCTGAAGAGCTAGGAAGCACTAGACGGCTGTTGCAACCTCGTTTTGGTTCATCAGCAGTGCGAATTCACCGATCCGACTGGGGATCGAAACCGGGACCTCGTAGGCAGAACGCAATTATCCAGTTGCCCAGTAGACAGCTGAACAGACCGGTTTTCATTTTCCTTATGCACAATATAGCACAAACCACCTTTGCTAGCTTGTTGCAGGCATCACACCTTGCACATCTAAGTACCAGCTTTCGGGGACATGACTCGGTTGAAAACATTCCGAATTTGATTTCAGTAACGCAGCGAATCCGAAAAGGTTATGGTTATTATCAGCTCTATAGATGAAACAGCCACTCCTTAGACCCGGAGATGCTCGAGACATCCAAAACATTCCAGTTGATGCTTTCAAAGCAGAGGGGCAATCTAAAACGGCACACCTCGAAGGATTTGGTTACACCATGAACTGTGAAAATGGTAGAATTCTAAGTGGAAATTTTTAATTTGGAGGAAAGGGAGTCAATGGGATAATTAAAATAAGTAATCAAACATTTGAGGGCATTAGGTGCTGCCAATTCGTCAAGATGCGCATTGTGAATATAATAATTTTTCAGCACATAATCAGATAATACTTCCTCTATTTTTATGGTACTTAGACGGGGGATTTTCGTCTCGATCGCTTTCCCTAAAGTGAAGTTTTGAAGAAGAGTGCACGGAACACCAACTGCATCACGTTATTTCACGTTGTTTCATTTTGATAACTAGAAAATATCTACTCTTATGAAAGACACTGCCGTTCATGTTCATCGAATGCTCTTGCATTTCTGCCGGACGATTGCTACAGTAGATTCCTAGAGTACCCTCAGGAGTCATTACTTGTTTTCTTCGTAGATTTGCCAACCGCATGCGGGGGAAAATTGTCCACTATAATGTTACGTTCCTTTTCAGCCGTTTTTTAGTACACCACTATTTCTTCTGGCAACGTGCATCGTTTTGTTAACTTCGAAGACCACGTGATTCACTATCCCGGTGACGCTCTGCTGACTGTAAATTTCAGCTGTGTTAAATGATTATGGGCAATCACAACTCAGAGGCCCATTCGAACACCCTCCCGAATCGTCTGTGCCTCTAGTGAGAACAGCCGGCCTCTTTGTCTTGATCCATCACTGCTCGTTCAGTATCTAGCCCACTTACGTATGAATGACTTGGGGCTTGAATAGACAAACAATTTCACAATGTGTCACACATCTTCTGTGGTCACTCGCATCGTCCTAAACCCATTTTCTACTCGGAACTGATGCGGTTTTTGCATTTGCCCACAGTTTTATTTTTAGCAGACTGAGAAGATGGGATTCATCGCATGTATCCCAAAAACGCAGACCTGATGCTTTCAGTCAAACCAGGTGTGTTTTGTCACGGTCTCTCTACTGTCACTTGGTTTTCACTAGCAGATCAAGTACAAGACAATGCGGTCACCTTTCCTCGCCAGATTCACAGACCATGCGCGAGGGTGTGACTGATCACATTTTACCATTTGATACAGTTTATTTGGGTAAAATTTAATTAGGCCACAGTTGAAATTTCTGCTACGCAATGTGTTTCTAACCTAGTGAATTACCTGATAGATCTGATTTTATCAAACAGATCAACTTCGTTCTGTTTCGTTCATTTTTATTGATCCAGGAATGTTAGGGACTGTTAGGGCAATGTACAGTTAAGACAACTGATTAAGGTCACTGGGCCATTGAGTTGAAAACAGCCCAGGCAACAAGGCTCGTCCTGATAACTCAGAACTGAGTCCCCCCTCCGACAAATTTTGTTACTCGAATAAGCCCATGATCCACGTGATGAAAAGTGCATCGCTCAGTGTACACCAAAAACGCGGAACACCTCTTTGGCCACAGTTACTGTGGCTAACATTGGTGATTGGGCTGTCATAATTGTTCAATTCACTAGGACCAGCTTTGTCAGAGAGATGTATGTCTCATTATACGGTGCCCTACCAGCCGTGTTTATTTATATTACTATTGAACACTGATAAAATATTATGAATTATTTTGATATGAGAATAGTGCATAATTTGACTGGATTGCATGATGAATTCGTCTTGTAAAGAAAGCGTGAGCTGAAAAGTGAAATTTCACTCAAACAGCGTCTTTTCGCAACAAGCTTTTGGGCGTTCTCCTAAGAATTCACCTGAAAAACCGCTATAGATTAACTTAAAAGGCAAATGTTATTTACCTGCTACTAACCATGTGTCCTACCCGTTCCGTATCTTTTCCACGGATCTAGGATCGCTCTGATGGCCCGTTCAGGATACCAAAGAAAGTTGGCATTTTTCAGTCTTATGTATTCCCAATGACCCAGGCAAGCTTTTATGTGGAACGATATATGACGACCCCAAATAAGTGGAACGGGGATGCTGAAGTTCAGTTTCTATTGGAGGAGCAGTTCATCAATTAGAACAGTGCCCGGGGTCAGAAGGCGAGAGCAAGTCACATTCCTTAATTTTGTGGTCTGCGAAAACTCCACAATCCAGGTGGCCACTCATGCCAACCAAATCTGTCCCTAGTGTGAACCATGTTGAGATGCAGCGACATAAATCTTGAGGTATTGCAATTTGGTCTCTCCTTAGGGAAATGGTCTCGAAAATGACTTGTTCCATATATTTTACAGTTGTTAGGCATACAAACAATAGGGTAACTTGTATAGTCAACATAACCCTGAAAAAGATTGTTTAGGCTACGGTTTATAAAAAACACGATTTCGTGGGCGAAAAAACGCACTGGTGTACTGACAGGGATATTCACAGTATTGGGTTTTAATAACATACTCGTAAATCTCACTCGCGTTGGACTGTTGTCACTTTTTTACCTTAGCGCGATCTCACGACAAATTCCGTCATTTCTTCTGACGGGTTTCGAATGATCATCCGCTAAGTTTATGGCATTTCGGAAACTGGAACTGCATGTGATAGATAATCTGGCGATTCTAAGAGGACATCGAGTGTATTGTTGCTTTCCGATTCCCATCGCACTCAGTTTTCCTCCAGAGATACTGTGGGATAAAAGCAATAGTGAACTGGATTTTGAGCAACTCGTTCCAACTGCAGAGGCATGATATACCACAAACGTTGGTTCAGGTTGGGTGCAATGATACCGTGCGGTTCTCTTCAGCAAAATGTATATCCGGGAGACTATTTGAGCTTTATTGGGGAACTTCCATTCGTTCCCCATTAACTCAAAACGAATATTTAAACGAGATGTAACATACAACCTATATGAGTTCAATCATCATCTGTCCTTCGCAGAATAGAATTATCCTACTGGGGCTTGAAAATAAAGCTGTTTGAAGGTAGCAGTGAACTTCATCATCTCTCGGCATGTCGTACTCCCTGTAATAGGAATATCACCGTGTTTCTCACTAGTCTGTTAAAACCAATTATCGGTGAGTTGATCAAATTCTCTATACTTTTATTCCATCCTAAAGTAGTACCTCTTTTCTTTGTATGAAATATTGGAACGTCAGAACATAAAGACCATATAAGCAACAACTCTGCAACATTCCAGCTTCTGAGATATTTTTACAAAAACGCTTACTTCTTCCAAACTGACAATTTGCTGCGCAGAATGCAACCAATTTCTTGGAAATGGCAATAAACTGTAGAACGACAATCCTATAATGACCCTGTTAAGGTGAGTTGATTTTTGCCTGACATAGTCTCATTGGGGGGATTTAGGTCAACCGGTTAGGTTGAATTACAGGCAACGAATGAAGTGAGACTTTTTGGGGAACAGAGGTCAGTGCAAAAACGTGGTGGACGGTGAGAGTGAGCCTAGCTCACCACAGCTATTTCTCCGGAACGTGCAATTGTGCGATTACAGATTCGTATGGAATAAAATGAAGTTGCTTTGTGATTTCAGGACAAGTAGAAATTTTCAACAACTTTCAGCAGTGATCCATTTGATACTGGTGGCAGCAGTAGTATTAGTCAAAGTCTAAGTTATATTAGGGGAAATACTTACAAGCGTTAACTTTTCTTGTCCCATAGGGTTTAGCAGAAATGGATCCATTTACTCTTCACAGAAAGATTAAGAATAGAACAAGTTATCCTTGTTTCGTGCATTGCTATTGATGCTGAAATTTAAGACTGCTCAAAGTTTCATCCAATTTGTGCTAGAAAGAATCAATTGTGAGCGCAGAAACAACATAAGGTGTTAGTGAATTCCAAATACTACTCATTCTGAGGGTAAATAAATGACACCGGAATTCTAGTCGACAGTTTTTGAGCACCAATTTCAATGTGTGCACCTTGAGGTGAGCGTTGGGTGACTGGGTGAAAAGTGAACGATATTTTTATTCAGTGCTGTGCATTATTTCATACAGAAAAATCAAGCACCCTCGAAATCGGCGATTCTGAGTGGAGTACAGCCCCAATGATTCCAGTCTTCCAACATGGAATGCAGTCCCTTGACCATTTTAGTGTTCATTCTTTGTGGACGTTCTAGAATCTTACTACCACGTTGCAGCCATGGATTTCACGCTTGAACTGCATGCTCTATATGGGGTAGGCCGATAATAT
>UZAN01051231.1:7367-19224 GCA_900618425.1 Echinostoma caproni | reverse complement strand
GTGTGTGTTGAAAATCGCTGAGACATCGAGCACTCCAGCGAAGCTCACGGCGTTCATTAAATACATACCGACTTTTCATCGAATCCTTTTGTTCTTATTTGATCGACCACATGTTAAATGGCTTGCCAGAGTTGCGCTTTTTGCGTTCCGTGAACGTCTGATCAACCCAGCTATTCAAATGTACACACTTTGAAAGGTGTGACTGTGATAGTGTTCAATCGTTTGAAGTAACCAGGTTTAAACACGTGCATTCAGTTGTTATTTTTGTCAATTCGGACAAGGTAAATGCCACTGAATACTATTCGAAGTCAGCATTCCGAAAGAGCTCGTGATTGATCCAACTAACGTTACGCCCTGTAGGGATTATGCTCGAATGCGACTGTCGTCGGTGCTCGTCAATAGTGTACATAAGCCGGTGTATCTGAGATTCTAACCTCTAAATCTATAACACGTAACAATAAGTAAATTGGGCTACCTGACTGTAATGGCTGAAGTACGCACAGATCACGGATTACGAATCACTTATTAGGAATCACGGACGCCACGGAAACATTGAAGTTCACTGGCACTTTCACGACAGTATCTCACGTAACCGAGACTCACGGAAAAAGCCACAGGCGTATTAGTTCGTTGATATTAATTAACAATATCTATAAAAGAGGTTGATTGGTTATCCAAGCATCTAGCAAATACGTGCTCGTATTCTTAGCGTTTTACAGCTTCTGTCCGAGCCGCATGGCTTCTGATTGGTTGGTACAATCGGCCTGTGGTTCGTTGGCGAGAAGTTGTAACGCGTAGACATTTTGCTGGCATCAACTGGGGTGTTCGACTCACCACAAACTTCCAGAAACTGTAACGTGTCGCCCGGTGATTTGCGCCATCCCATAGGCTAGTATCTTCACACTGATCCAATCGGATTATACAAAACGAAACATCTTCCGAAGACTGTGCTTATCTCGGTACGATTGATTTTAGACAACAAAATTCAAAGTTTCCCTCCCAGTTCGATAACCTTGGCAACCTCAAAGTTGAACAGACCCAAATCTGTTCATGTTCTATCTATGTAAAACCAACTTTAAAACATAGCACCTTTGAAAAGTAACAGTCCATGTCATCCGTTCTGCCTGATGTTTTGACACTAACTTCTTCGTATAAAAACGTCACACTTCATCAATCCATGAATGGAAAGCTCAGGGATTTAAAAACAAATGGAACAGAACCAAATCCCACAGCAGCTCTGTGGCAAACTTAAACCCGGAGGGGGGGGACTTTGGAAGGAGACAGTGAAAAGTTTTGAAATGGAATTAGGAGTTGCGGATTTAACAGACTGTTGAAGTGGCTCGTATGCTTAGATTTACTTGAACTATTTTTGCTTTCTGTGGAAATTTTGTTTTTACCTGGGTCACTACTAGTAATTCGGTTTATCACGGAATGAATTCATCAAGATATGAAATAGTACTAGCTAGCACTGACCTGTGAGGTAAATCAGTCAGAAAGAAAAATTACTTATCACCCCTGAGGACGTGTGTTCGAATCCCACCACCACCACCGTCTAACTTTCCTATGTGTGTTGTATGGTAGCCCTTTGATTAGTCTCTGTCCCCTTCATGGAAACTGTATCATTGTGAATTACACAGAAAGAAGTAAAAAGGTGAAAAAATTGACTTGAAAGTTTTCATAATCCACATAGGGATGTATTTCTACCATGGACCTAATTCTTCTGGGTTAGTTTTGAAACCTCCGGTAGATTAGATTGACTGAGAATTTCTGTAAGTAGATTTTCATATACCGCTGTCAAATATCTGATTGATTTTCTATATCTTTCATTATGTAAGAATTCTACGACTATTTCGTTCTCCAACAGTTATTATTCAGTGCACGGTTTTTAGTCCACTGCCTTTTGGATAACTAAATCCCAGAGAGAGAAAGAGAGAGAGACCACGTGCTGGGTCTCAACAACGGTAAACAGCCTATGTAGTTTCCTTTGTTAGCTGTTGCACTTGTACATCTTCCGGGCCCGTGGATACTTCAAATATGTTACGATTTTTATGTTTCCGGCCAAATATCATTTATGCAAATGGGTGAAATTTGTTCACGTTAGGTGCTGATTTACGTGAAACATTGATGACAAGATTCAAACCTGATTCGCATGAGTTTGTTTCGAATCCAGAACTTATATGAAATTATCATTATACGGATTTGGTCGTCTTTTGTTCCAATAGCAATGTTTTTATTTTAGATCTGTGACTAATTAGGTCAAATCAACATGCAGTTTTGAGCTTTTCGGGGCTTATAAGGATTGAAATACCCAAATGATTGTAGTCTTACAATTAAGTTGACCTGTTCTACAGATGAATAAACATATAGTTGAAGTCGCTCACTCTCGTGTATCGCACAACTGACTTGTTTTGTTAACTACAACATTCAGTCAGTGAACCGAAATTATTCATTTCCATAGGCGGGGTTTTATGGCATCAGTTCGGATATTGGAATAAGAGTTGAGCAGATATTCCTCTTGATACACACATCTTATTCGGCTGAGCAATATGTTAGAAACAAAAGGGAGCTAGGTGGGAGTGTTGCGGTTCGAACACACGACCTCCAGGCTGTTAGTTAGTAACTCCTGCTACCTAAAACACAGTTGAAATGACCATAATTCGCATGTTAGACGAAACTCTCTACAGTGATTTATGGAACGTTGGACACGCACTCTTTGTAAGTTTCGCATCGTTATACTACAAATGTATTGTTAGCCGGAACTTTTTGCACGAATGACTGAGACGGTTGGGAGATAGAACGTGGACAGAAAGAGGGAGAGAGTGAAAGCAATGAACCTTTGACGCAAACGGTTATCTCTAGGTGTTCGTCAGTAAGTACTAGGAACTCAAAGTTTCCAGAGGAATAATCATGTCTGCACTCTCCTTCCTTCCGTCACGAAAATGACCCACCATCCGTCTTTCATTCAAAGACGACGACATCTGCACTTTATTCAAACCACAATTGCAAAAATCAACGGACCTAACACAATCCGCACCCCACTCGAACAGTATCCGACGTACAAATAGAAATACAATGTAAAGAACCACGGCTTCTGTACGCCTAGTTTAGTCGCATTTACTACATTTCATTTAAGAGGGCGGATGTACCTACTCACAGGTACAAACGGACTGACAGTTAAGTAACCGCGTTTCTAAACATGTTCCAGACCGGATACAAAGTCATATGACTCTATCCGGTTTAAACTTGAACCATAATGATAGTAATGATATCCGCATATCCTCTTATTTTGTTATAATGCAACATCATCAAATGTACGAGTTTTGAGATTTTTAATTTACTTGTCACATTACTAATTAATCAATTAATTTCATTCGTTTCATCTACAAACTAACGGAAGCCCCACTTTTCCCCATTCGGACAAAAATGACACCTGTTCAATCAGTCTTTATCGTAGCAATATTTATTAAGGACCTATCATTCACTTAAGTTTTCTTTTACAAAAATCACCCAAGGTTGTAATAATGATCCTGTTTTTGCTGTAATTCGTCTTAGTGGAAAAAACAATTAAAATACTCTTTTTTGGAGAGAGAGAGCCTAAAAGAAAACCGGCTGACACTTTCCTCATAGATTTTAATTCGATTCTAAGATGAATTTCTTCGTAAACAGAACAAAGGCTCAGTGGTCTGGATATCTCCGAAGCACTGCACAGCCATATATCTACACTGATTAGTTTCATCAACAACACAAACTCGTCCACCCATCTGGGGATCGAACCCGGAAACTCACAGATAGAACGCAACCATACTGCCCATCTAGATCACCTTGCAGCGAATAAGACAATTCTTTTATTTTTCCTGGCATAACCTATTTTTACAGCTGGTTGTATACACCAATCTTTGTCCAACTGAACGCTAACGTCTCGGGACGCCTAGGACTCAGTTGACTGCATTCAGAACATGATACAGTAGGGCAAAAGAGCTTTACGGAGTGCTTCCGAGATTCGCAGTCCCCTGTGCTGTTCATGATGAAATTGATCTGTTGAGAAAAAGCGGTTCATCTGTTCAGTTGTCACTGGTGATCTCCCAATCCTTTACAGCACCTTCAATCCATCCCNCCCCCCCCCCACATCCCCTCCCCCGGTGGCTAGCCTGGTCAGTATCGCTCTTCTAACAAATAACACCCTACAGATTTAGGATGACAAACGTAGAAGAATACTGGAATTTTCAAATTTTTATCCACTGCAAAATGCTCCTTTCGGGAACAAAATCACCAACAACCAGTGGCAGAACTCAAACTGACTGTCCACAAAAACGCATTTACTTTCACATACTGTTTAGTGGTTTTCGAACGAAAAACAGACCGAGAGATTAACTATTCACATTGTAACTTATGCATCTGCTGTAAGCGTTTACATTAGCAATTTCCTGATTTGCATAATGCAACCGGATACATGTGTGAATAGACAAACTCTATTGTATAGTCCGCGTCGCTTAGCTTCCAGTACTGTCCCATGTCATGATAAGCCAGAAAACTGTTATCAATCGTCACTGTCAAAATAAGTTATAGCCAACAATCACTGTCTACGGCATCAATCGTATCGTTCCAACGGAAGATCAGTTGTTTGTTCAGAAATGACCCCGAAATTAAGGTACACACGTTTCTTGTGAATAGGTTTTTTTCAAATCCACAAATATGTTAAATAAAAATCGATTAGAATACAACAGATCGTGCGATAAAATGTCCTTAAATGAACGTATCTTGAGGTCAGCCGGTTCCGTTTCCGTTGACTGAGTACATGAAAATTCATTGGGGAAAGAAACGTGAAAGTCTGTCGGTTGTTTTCCCCAATCATATGACTGACACAGATGCCAAAGAAATATGTGTTCATTATTTGTCATGCATTGGTTAAATGATAATGATTATCATTTGTTGTAGCTCGATTTTGCCAGTGTTTACCTTTCTTACAGTTTAATAACATGAAGCAAATTCTGTTCTGACCTTATCGATTAATAAGTAACCTTCCATTTGATATTTTCCACATGTTCTTTGTGACCTGAACTGGCATTCATTGTGTGAGCTCTCATCAGTTTGTGCCCAAAGGATTACAAAAGTGACTCCGCACAACAAACAGTAGCGTGATTTGCTGGGCTTGACTTATGGTACAATAGTTGTGAATGAGCACCGGATATCCCCCTGAATTTGTAGCAACTAATCAGCGATGTACAATCTTGTCTCTAAGAAGTAGTACATTAATCATGAGATAAAATTTCCCAAAAGCACACGACTGGTTTCGCGGTCCGGTATGCGTGTCCGCTAATCTCCTGTCTGGTTATTCTTATCCATGAACTCCCGATGTGAATGATGCAACGCAAAATCTTATTTGCCTCTCGGATAGTTGATTCGAGACGAACAAGCCTCGAGGAATCATTACGATAATTCTCTGTTAAGTGATATGGGTTAGATGTGAATGATTCGACACAATTTACCTGAAGCACACGTTTGATTTCGCGGTCATTGCCGCTCATTACTAAAACTAGGCACTGACACGAAGTTAGCTAAGGTTTAAAACATCTAACCCTCAAAAATTAATACAAAATCGTCGCAATTATTCTTCGAGGTCTGTTCGTCTCGAATCCTCTGTCCCAGGCTGGAAATGAGATATGAGCTACCTGACAAATTTCCCATCCCCCTATCAAGACTCAAGTCATAAAATTCTGAGTTGAATACCGGAACCGTAATGATCAGGATTAGACATTTCCCCCCTTCATCTGAAAAGTCCTGATTCTGGCTCTATCCTATACACAGACTGCCGATAACTCCCGACTAGGACGAAATTAGTGTTGAATCTGTTTGCCACCATTCACATGTTCCATCCACAAATCTGTCTAGTCACCCCTCCCTCAAGTGTCATTACCCTGACCCGTACGTATTACCAGATGTGCACCTTTCGTCCATTCCTTTCTTCATTCGCCCACCACACTCGTTTACTGCCCCCCCCCCCGCTCTCTCTCTTTCTCGTGACCGTTGTCCCTGACCGTGATATGGTCTGACTCACCTTGCTCTAGTTCTATCATATGGAGTTTCCTAGTCTTATTCGGATTAGTCCTCTGTCTCACCCATGTGTCGCCCTGTTCCATGTGCGCTTTGACGTTATTTCACTTGTCGCTTGTTTGTTTGACGGAGTGGTGAACTCCCTCGTTTGCATCTTGGTTCTCGATTGGCATTGTTTATTACGCCGGTTCAGGCATACCCCCTGGGAACGCCACGATTTGAGGTCTGTTGTTTATGTAATTGTAACACATACCATTTACAGTACCGCATAATTATTCGCTATTGTTGGAGCCAAATAAAACTCTAGAACACTTGGACTTGGTTTCTCAGGTTGCACGTCACTCAACGTTAGCCTGGATAGTCGTTTGGATTCATTGTCATCTGTGCCGTTGGTATCCACCACGCTCCCTTTACATGCAGCTACCTAACAACATATGGGGAATTCACATCACCTTAGGAGGATGTGTAATTTAATGCTTCACAGCTGTTTTCGAAATATCGGTAACAAGGGCAGGGATCATTTACAACCAGCTTATGCTATACTGAACCCATGTTGCATTCTCTCCAAACAGAGACATCATCCCATCCGAATCTTGTCAGATCAATGAGGTGTTGTAATTCCTTGTAATGTTTGATTTTACTTTTTAGAGTGGATATATTTACCCCGGAAAATCTTCTGTTCTCGATGAGCCAGCAATTTTTACCGCAGTGTGTGTGAGCGTTTGAACAATCCTCAAACATTCCTCCAATTCATCGTGAATGTTCCACACTGTTTCATTAACACACCTGTCATCATCATCCTCGTACAGCAAAATACAGAAAGGCGAACTTCACTGATCGCTGCCAAACTCGCAATGTATACAAGGTTAGTGGTAAAATTTAGGGTTTACAGGGATTGGACCTATTTTGAAGGAGGGGGAAGAAGGTGAAGCTCTATGGTCAACACAGAGTACACAATCGAATTCTGCATACATACCGTTTCAAGCATTCTGACCTGATAAGAAACGACAACAAGAACGCCACTGCTGTCGGTTCACTGCCATATCCTTCAAGGTCTCCAACCAATCAGTTGTGGAGTCTTTCGGACCCCAACCTGGAAGGCGTGAGACACGTACTCTACCTAATGGCTCTGTGTATTTCTTCATACCTCGTCTCCACGTCATCTGTTAACCTCCAGGTGGTTTCCTCCAACCCGGATTAGCTGCAGCGAATGAGGCGTGGTGCGGCAGACGACAGCTGGGCATACGCAATACGTGCCCTAGCCAGCGAAGTCTACTAATCTGGATTCGGTGTGCTAGCAGGTTTATACCTGATAGACCCCCAAACACACGACGGCTTACCTCCACGTTACTAACCCGTTCGCTTCATCCACTTTGTGCTAAACTAAGTAAACACCGATAATCGAAACGTTCCAGTCGATGGATAACCTCTAACTTGCACATTCAGGGTCTCACAACCATAAAACACGACTGAACGAACGCTAGTGCAATATACACGACCTTTCAACTTCAGTGAAACGTCGCGTCTACGCCAAAGGTGTTTCAGTCCTGCGTATGCTGCTCTAGCCTTGGAAATGCGGGCGGTTATCTCTTTTTTTCTGCGTTACAGTCATTGTTCACGCAACTACCTAAGTAGGAAAAGTAATCCACCACAACTAAATCCTGTCCATTTAGTTTCAGAGCGGGAGTAGACGAAACCCAGTCCTGCAACATCACTTTGCACTTTGAAGGTACAAAGCACATACCGAATGTGGCGACTGCACTTGTTAGTCTATCAAGTGTGCTTTACAAATCCTCCATACATTCGAATAGACAGACGATGTCATCGGTGTACTCTAAATCGCACAGCTTTTCTCCATCTGCCCATTCAATACCTACGTTTTGAAGTCCCCTTATCCAGTATTTCGTCTACGAAGAAATTGAACAGGAACGGCGAAAAGAGGACATCCTTGACGGACGCCACTGCTGGTGACGAAAGGCCTACTTACATTGTTGTAAAACCCTACACGATCGGAGGTCTGTGAGCAAAGCGACCTCGGTAGGTTAACATACTTCTGTGGCATTCCTTTTCGAAGAAGAGAGTCCATCAGAGCTTCGCGGTCAACCGAGTTGAAGGCTCCTTTCGGATCAAAGAGCACTGCGATCGTTGGTCGACGGAGGATGTGACGCAGCTCAAGGATCTGACGCAACATAAAAATTTGATCAATACATCCACGACCAGGCTGGAATCCGGCTTGCTGTTCACGGATGTCCTAAAGGCGTCAGACGTCGAAGTATAACCGAAGCTAGCACTTGGGTGACGATCGGGATCAAACTGATCTCGCGGTGGTTTTTACAGTCGTTTCGAGATCCTTTCTTGAAAATGGGAACGATCAGTGACTGGCCCCAAGATGAAGGAATGTGATCTTGCGTCCAAATGTTGTGCAGTAGGGTAGTACTAGAGCTTACGAGGTTATCACCCCCTCCTCATCTTGAAAAGAGTGGGAAGGAGCTCATCCGGTCCTGCTGCCTTTCCTCGCTTCAGAGCTTGAATGCACGATGGAACTTCTGCTTCTGCTAGAGAATCGCATGACACTGCCCACGGAGCTTCAGTTGTAAATGAAGCAGCCTGATTAACACTAGGCCAGCTGAATTGTTCGCTGAAGTATTCTGCCCAGAGATCGAGTCGTTGATCCCTATTGTGAATAGTTTGTTCCCTCTTATCGCAGACTGTTTCACTAGCTGAATTTCGCCGACCTCTCGTATTGCGTATCATCCGGAACAGTCTTTGACTATTCCCTGATGCAGCCGCTACTTCCATTTTACTAGCCATCGTTGCCCACCAGTTCTCACGGTCCTTCTTGAAGCTTTTCGTGAGCTGACGTTGTAGATGCCACCTAACTTTATTTTGATCCTAGCAGTTCGGGATTTGTCGCTTTTGATCCATCAGTGCTACCGAATCATCAGATATCCAATGCCTCCGTCGGGCTTAAGGCTCAGTCCCACAAGCAACGTTCGCTGCGGAATGAATTACTCACCTTATCTGATCCTACTGATCATTTAACTCATCGTGTTGAAGTGCGCTTAGCTCACGCACTAGTTCTGACTCAGAGCGTGCACGAACGGTTGGACGAGATAGTCGGTAATGAGCTGTACGAGTTTGCTGAATTCGTCGCCGACCAGTCAGTCGAAGAGTGAACTGCATAAAAACTAATGCATGATCAGGCTCAACGAAGGTGGTCTAATAGGACCTACAATTTTGTACTGAGCCACACCAACGGTAACTTACTGCTATGTGGTCGATTTGAGTTAGCATGCCAGTTGAACTGGAGTGCCACGTTGCCGTCCGTCGAGAGCTGTGTCGGAAGTTGATGCTGAATAGGAACAGATGATGGTCTGCGCAGAACTGAAGAAGTTGATCGCCGTTATCTGTTCGTTGGCTGGGCAGAGCACAACTACCGCCTAGGCAAGCTTCTGATGAGTCCAGTTTTCCAACCTGCACGTTGAAGTGCAACTAAGTCGGAGCATCGACTCATCCGAATGAGATCGGTGAGTCCGTCGTGGAAGGCGTCCTTTTGGGTATCAGAACTTTAATTGGTCGGTGCATATGCCGATACGATGAACAAACATCTTTTGATGTTGCTTCCCTTCCGGACGGTGATTGAATCCAGTAGACACACTGCACATAAATGACTGTTGACGGGGATCCAATTGATAAGAGAGAACTCCGCCCTGTTGCTGAGTACAATACTTACTCCGCACTGGCCTACTGAACGAGCTTTATCGTCGTCTGATGTACGAAAAACGAACCTCGAAAACAAATCTGGCGCTCTCAAGGATCTGGAATTCGAGTCGTCGACACGCAGCAAATATCGATCCCCAAGGATTCCATTGTATGCGCCAGACAAGCTTTTTTATCTATCCGCATCAGGGTCCTCACGTTAATGGCCCTTACATTGAGTGATTGATGAGGCTTTAGAATCTGCAATTCGTTTCGTGGTACAATACTTACAGTGCTATTTGGTTGGCAACAATCTTTGGCCAGCGACATCCAAGTTGCTTCAGGGACTATTACAGGTCGGAAGAAGGGGAAAATGGAGAGGGTTGGATACTGAAGACAACGAATTAAACAAAGGCTGGGATATCTGAGTAGTAGCTCACTTACCACTGCACACCCCGCTCGATGCAATTGGCAGCGCGGTCCTGATTATCCTGCGCGACGACCGATGCAGTATGGAATCGTTTTCTGTTTGTGTATGCATTTCAGTTTGATGGACGGGTACTGCCAGGATGTCCAGCCACTAAGCAGGAGAACGATTAGGGTTCTCATCCAAAGCCTTTAGTTCTGACAAGAACCTGACCGCAAGGCAGCGGGTAAAGCAAAGTGGAGGCTCATTTACTTGGATCGATTATTCCTCCACCATTTTTGCCTACTGAAACGCAAATTCCAGTCGAACCCTGAACCTGGAGGACCAGGAGACTGAACTTCGTCTGACCTCTACCCATTAACCTTTCAGGCATGATAAGATCTCTTGGCTTGACAAAGCCATCCTGTGTAGCTCGTTGGGTCACAGTGGGGCACAAGCTATCACACCACGTCACGGTCCAGTCTCATCGTGGTGGTGATACACATCTGTTCCCGATACCAATATTGATGAGCGAGCAACGTAGAGCTTACGTTCACCACAATCATTCCAAATTAGTTCCTTATTAGTCTTGCTATAATTCCAATAGGCGATGCTGGCCGAGGAAAGTCGATTATTGCTAATGACGGTCAGGGTATGGTTAAATTGTCATTCATAGAACAAAATATCTAATTTGGAACAAGTTTGCAGAATTCCCGTAAACACCCAGGATACATAATGTAACGGTCCGCTAACAGATACGCACTTGTGTTCGCCGTGCTAAACAGCAACAGTTTGCTCCAACTAGTCTTGTTAATTTTTGGTTGAAAGAAACCGTTGATTGCATCTTTTTGCCTAATACTCACAACAGCATTAAGTTTGTATAGCTTGGGGGATTTTGGTCCACTCTTCGAGAATCTGGCTCATTATCCGCTTTGTTTTCATATCATACTCCAAGGAAAAGAAATTGTTCCGCTGAGAACTTTTCCAGGCTCCTAGTCTTAATTTTTCTACTGGCTTTTCTGCGTTTTCCAATGATCAGCTCTCTTTGTCTTTTTGACATCTTACTGATTACCTCAACTTCTTCTATGACCAGTTTTAACCTGTCGAAACCATTTATCCCTATTAGATCTGGTTGGGTTCCCCCCCCCATCCTTAAGCCACTTCGTTGTGCTGAAGAGTCGGCTTACATGACCGGTTGGGGTATCTGCTCTGATTAGAACTGAAACAAGACGCCTGAACTGAATGTACGTTGAGACTGTTTTAGATGATAAAAACTGTCGTGAGCTGTGGACGACCCTGGGGAAACTCTGTAGTTCATGCACCAGTGTTGGGGTACTGAATCAACATTTCGTTTCGGCACTTGCCCCAGATTTCCTCCAACTTCCTTTTCCCACCCATGAGGCAATAAACACTGTTTCTCCTGACGAGGTTCTCCAAGTCTTGAGGGGACTCAAGGACAGCAAAGCTCATGGTCCCAGTCGATTAGCATCTCATTTGTTGAAAGCTTGCGCCGGCCAGCTTGTAACACCTATTGATGAATTGTTCAGTAGTTGTTTGTCATCCGGAACGGTCCTCGATTGTTGGAGGTCAGCCCGGATAAGACCAATTGCAAAGAAAGGTTCATCAAAGTACTATCCAATTACCTGTACATATGTGTGGCTGGAAGCTTTTGAAAATATCTTGCTTGACCGCATGATACTA
>UZAN01051229.1:6823-19226 GCA_900618425.1 Echinostoma caproni | reverse complement strand
TCCCTGTCTTCCTCTTTTTCCACTTACAAATGGGCGCTAACATGTGGTTTTTTCATCCGTGACTTGTTTGATTCGGGCAAACAAACACAAACACTGGAATATGTTTTGACAACCTGGTGTGGGAGTGCATAGTTCGTTCTGAGTAAAAATCAATCGCATTTCCACTTTGGTCATGACAACATGATTATTCACTTTTTCATTGTTCACCGGTTCATGTTGGTACAGACTGATTGTGCACAGTTTGAATTTAAGTGATAATCTGTGGTGATTCGGATCTACGAGATCACGCCTGCCCTGGTGCAGCGCGGTACAGTTTCCGGACATTGGTAGTCAATCCACTTTGAGCGCTGATGCCAGTAGCACGTGCACAGCCTCCGGATACACGTCATTGGTGCACCGTTCCAGCCAATTAGATACAATGCAGAGAAGAGCAGTATGACGCAAGATGTGATGCAATATTACTGGTGGGAACTAAGGTAGCCAATGATCTTTTCTTGTGTACATATATATTCACTTTCATTTCCTTCAATAAACGACTTTGTGATTCGCCTGTCTTGTGGCCTTCTTCCTCGCCTCTCGATCCTGCGGGTTATTGTGAGTTCGAGCCATTGCGGTCCAGTGCCATCGGTTCTCTAATTCGTGTTCCGTGATTTCCATTGCGTAGTTCGTGTCCGGAATTCGGTGCGTAACTTCACTATTACTACTTCTACAATCATTACATAATCAATCAGGAATAAGTGTGTGTGGGTGTGTGAGGGGGGGGAGAGAGATCCAGGTGAGAAACAGCCCTAATAACGTGTTATACAAGTCCTGTTTACAAATCGATATTCAATACGTTCTCTCGCAGCGATATTGGACCAGAATCTCTTTGCGGACAGACGGATGATTTAGACTTGTGTGGGATTAATATTATGTTCACGTAACAAATCAAGTTGTGTTGTTATATCTGTTTGAATTCTATTCGAAAGAAATAGTTTACCGTCTGACCATTTGAGTGAAAATAGCCGAAATTATTGATTTGTCCCATGTATCCGGAGTCATTCCGCGGTATCTGTGACTCTGTGCCTTCTCTATATTGTCTTTTAGAGAAGCAGAATAAACAGCCCGACAAAAATAGAATGCATGCCTACTCAAGGGAATGAGGCGACGATCTGTCCAACTCTACTTTTTAAGGGAGAGTCAGACCTGTCGTTTATTCCCGGTTGTTTACACACACACGCACACACACACAATATGCGGTGGCTGTAGGCGGTTAATGTGTCGGTAAAGTTCATTAATTTGATGTTTTACGTAATCCTTGAGCCGAGATTCTCACAACTTAAAAATCAAGTCAGCAAACCGTATGGATTGCCGGTTGCTCCCCAAAGCCACATCAATACCTCTTTGGTGGCCCAAAAACGTAATGTTTTTTTCGAATCTTCCGATGTAGACGGTTGAAAATCGATGTTTAAATTTGAAATAAAATGTATTAGCTTTGATGTGGCAGTCGCTTTCCGTTGTGGTGGTGGTGGTGGTGGTGGGGGTGGTGGTGATGATGGTAATGTTGGAAGCCGCTCACAATGATGCTTGCGATACAGAGTGTGGTCCAAAATAGCCCAGGCAGTTTCAAAAGTTTCATGTAATATTATGGTTTTGCATTTCAATCCCCTGGATCAGTTTACTTAATTCAGATGACAATTAAATGGCAATAAATGGAGAGCAGAACCAATGACTCATTTCATAAAACATTTTATTCATTATACTGAGGAGAATTTCGTACCCCGGTTGCATTCTAACATAAATGTATTTCAATGTTTCGCTTCCGTACGTTACAAAGTAACCGTTTCTAAATTCAAGTGAAGCGTGAAACTATATGTTCCTTTGTTTATCAATACATTTTTCCTGTCATACTTTATTGTTCGCTCGTTATTTTCCCTGAACTACTTCGTCACGATTTGGTAATTATCAGCCGTGTTCCTCTTAGTTCTTTAAACACACTAATCGCAAAGTTGTGTGATTTTCGTATCACTTCACGTGAGAATTTCGCTCATAACGCAACAACCCCAGTCATCCTCTCGATTCCTACATTTATATATCTCCTTGCCGTTCCCACGCTACAACCCGATCCAATTTTCGCTGCTTGCTCTCTCGCATAAGCATTTATCGTAACTCAACGGTTCCCTATCTGGCTCGTATTCTCACTGACACAGTGACGAACCGCAACGAACTAATTTTAAACCTTCAAAGATGAACACCTATTTAAGTTTTCTGATAGTTTTATATAAATTTTTATTTCTTGTACCATTGTAAAGGTGAACGCTTTTTTGACTGAATTGTAGACGCGGTTGCCTGCACAAGTCAATACAATACAATGCAATAGAATACAATACAATATATGCAGGAATTTCATCCCAGGACGAACGCTGATTGCATGATACACCCTGGTGCGCAAAATAGTTTTAGTGTCAACCGTTTTTCCGGGTATCTGCGTCCCCGTTTTATGTTGCAGGTTAAGATTTTGAACAATTGTCCAACAACACACTCAGTCACTACAGCATCACGGAGGTGGTTGACTTCACTCAAAATATTACAAGTAGCCGGTTGCGAAATGTTTTTGAGGCCGATGCATCGATTACTGTTCTGTGATCTGTAATCAACTTGATAAGAATTCACAAATCCAGCGGTTTTGTTCCTTACCCAATATGTACTGTCGAGCTATGACCTTACTATCGGTTAATGATGAGTCAATCATCCAAGATAGCACCAGACAAGCGGCTACACGTTACACAGTTTATGGACAATGGACTACAGGCCAGGGTAGCGACCTGTCGAATGTCAGAGAGTTCAAGCAGAAGTCGTGTGACTTAGAGAACGAGAACGGCGATTGGTTGATGCCTGTTTAACCAATGATATTTATTTCAATCAGCGAACCGCTATTTATGTGGCTTTGTTCTTGCATTTCAATGACGGGAGATTCCACTATACGGTTACCGGTACGATTCCATGTTTCATCGTCAATTATGATTCCAGATTCGTGTCTATTCTGCCTACTACATCGTTGTTAAGTTCATTTCCGAATTTTACGTGGTTCAATATTGCCCGCACTGTAGAATGGAATACTCGCGGCCCACTTGGAATAATAGCTGTATAGCACCAGGAATGACCCTCTCAGAGACCGTGGTGAACACATTGCAGGTTAGTGTAATTATCGTAGTAGTAGTAGTAGTAGTAGTAGTAGTAGTAGTAGTAGTAGTAGCAGTAGTAGTAGAACTGGATCACTGAAGCACTGGACCGCAACCCAACTAGCACACAATGTCCCACGTAACTGAAACGCGAGGGAAACGCCACATCAATGGTAGTTTATTGGGAGAAATGAAGGCGCTTAAATAATATGTACAAAAGTAGATCATTGGTCATCCATGCCTCCACCAATCGCATTCCAGTATTTTGTTTGCGTCATTCTGCTTCTGTCTGGACTGCACTGTCTCGGATTGGCTGGCACTATCTGCCTATAGTGTGCAAGCAGAAGCAGTGACGCGTATGCGCGTCACTGACGTCACCTTTGAAATTCGATTGATCGCAGGTGTCGAAAAACTGTAACGCCCCGCTCAGGGTAGGCTTCATCTCGTAGGCGTGGATCACCACAGCACATCCATCTGGTCGGTGGTATATGGCTGTAATTTGAACGTACTCCGTCCGGGCTCTCACAGGACAGCGGAGTGAACAGCGATGCGTTCCTCAGCTTGTATTCTCACAGCGCGAGACGGTACGAAGCTTTTCAGGCGACGAACGATGGCGGTAACCGGCGGTATGGATGCGGGACACGGGTTGGCATGGAAATACTGGTGGACAGGTCTTCCGGGGGTCGGGATTGCAGTCGAAGCAAATAAAACGGCTTGGACCAAAAACGTCCAGTGAGATCCAAGCACTCACGACAAAAAATTATTGGTGCGGTTACCACGCGTTACATAGCCTATGCCCGAGACCGATATACTCAGATGGGGCCCTGTGGTAGTCGGAATAGACAAGAATTACGAATCATGAATCGCAGTTGAAAGCAAAGCGCGGATCGGACTGGTTGTCTGCTAAACTCATCCGTCACCGGGACGCAAGAACAAGGTCACAGAAGTAGCGGTTCGCTTAATGGAAGGAATCAACGAAATTTAATTGATTAAATAGATCCTCACCAATCGTCTGCTTATATTTTGTTCGTCAAAAAATATTTGTTTGAACCGTATGGCTTCTAATTGATCGGTACTATTGGCCTGTGTGGTTCGTTGTTCAGAAACTGTAACGCGTAACCCCTAGACTGGCGTTATTTCGGAGGCGTGGATGACCACATGCAAGCTGATTGACATCTGCGTAGATGACCACAATAGAGTTCCGTGAATCCATGGCTTCAAACGATGGAAGTGAGAGAAATTCACATTCAGTGATGAAAACAAGTTAAAGTAGAACGGTTAGAGTGGCTTTTCGTTTTATTGGCATGAGTTACAGATACTGCAAAAATGTGAAGTTTTATCACGTTTGATACAAAATACGCGCATGCTCTACCAGCTGATCTACGAGGCCAGACCGATAGCACTGATATTTGCACATCCGAATTTACCCATCCAACTTACAGAAGCTACTGAACTTTTCACAATCGACATACAAACTTCAAATCTGCCAAACAATTTGATACAAAATAGACTTGGGCTGAGGCAAGTGTGTGGCTCAGAACACACGGAACCACGTTTTGAGGCTCCTGTGCAATATTATCATCTAACTTCTGCGGTTCAGTCATTCAATTGATTTGAGTGAGAGGGTGATAAAATAAGTCAAAGGTTTGCACTCTCCGGAACGCCTAATTTGCCGCATGAAAGTGCGAACTCTTGCTCGACTATAAAGATATGTGCGTAAAATAACGTGCCAAGCTTGTTATAATTAAGTGCATCCCTCAAATGATGCCGGCGCTTGCTTTTTAGAACCATAGCAACAACTAATGTCAGTGCAGTAGCAGCAGCAGCAGCAGCAGCGACAACAACAACAACTCGCACGTTGTTAAGCCACAGATTAAAAAAAAATAATAAATTTTCAACCATTCCCAAACAAAACTAATTCTGACCAAACGCGGACGGGTGCAACAATTATGCTTCCATTACAAGGACTGATGTGCGTGTGAGTGTCACAAGATTCGAAACTTTTAAAACATCACGTGACCTCATCACAACCAGTAAAAATTGAACAGAACTACAGAAATTTATCGATTTTGCTCGCACATTTCTAGCAATAGGTGGTAAATAATACCGGTGCAGATTTCAGCCAAATGGCGCTTGTTTCGGTCGATCAGTCCTGCTGCTGCTCGAGATAAACGGTACCTTAGTGTTCCATTCCGTTGTCCTGAATTGTCTCTGTCGATCCGGAGTGATCAAAATGATCAAAAACACCAATTTTTAGGATTAATTTTTATCAGCAATAGTAAATCTTGTCACTGTGGGACACTTAATTCGGGATACATTTCNGCTCATTTGTCTGCGTATTTATTCTCATTTAATCTAGAAGTTCACGATGTTCGTGAGGAGTTCAACTAGTGCCAAAAAATAGAACGGAAACATACTACCCATCCGGCCACTGGGTAGCTGATCAGACCATTTTTCATTTTGAATATACATGATATAGCACATTCCATCTATGCTAGTTTGTTGCGAGTCTAGTGCTGAGATGAGCGAGAACCGATATTCACAACACGGATGAGTTGTGCTATTTCGTGTATGTTCAAAATGAAAAATGGTCTGATCAGCTGCTCCGGAGTGGCCGAGTGGGCAATATGCTTGAGTTCTGCCGGGTTCGCGATCACCAGTTAGGGGGCGATAGATTCACGCACTGCACTGATGAAACTCAACCAGGTCGAAACAGTCGTCCAGCTGTGCTTCCCAGCTTTTCAGGTCAAGTCTTATTTACGCGACGAATTCATGATTTTAAAAAATAAATAAGTAAATAAATGTTTTCCGTAGCTATCAGCTGGTGTTCATTGATTTTTAATAAAGATAAATCACCTGCTCACGAACTACCATTGCATAGAGCTCTGTCTGTTCTGCGACAGAACAACGAACTGCCTACCTGAACACCGATTGCAACTTATATCATACGATCCGCCCCACCCCGGAGAGGCAACCAAATCTCTATCCGTTTCGAGCGATGGGTTCAAAGTTCGACTGAATCGCTTTTTCCTATTGTAACCGGGGCCTGCCAACATCATGATTCTGAAAGCCCTTGGTCATCATAACAACGAACGGCATTCTGAGTAAGAGAGTATAAAGTTGATTCAAATGTGATGGATAAATGTGTGACGACCGGCAAAGAATACTGCACAGCTAGTTCTTTCATCATGTTTGGGACTGATCAACTGTGCGTACGTCGACTATGTAGCTCAGAGGTAAGAGCTTGAAGCCCCAAACCGAAGGCTTGCGGTTCGAATTCCTACAGGGATACAAGAAGTACTCAGTGATGGTGAGTCTACAACAGAATGAAACAGCTGTCCAGTGCTGTTTGTCGGTCATCACAAACATCCTTTCATTGCACATAAGTACATTTAACTAGTGGAGAATTATCAATCTCCCGGGGAGTGAAACCCGTATCCAAGGTCATCAACAGTGCCTGATGCCTGTGAACAATCGAATGGACTAATCCAAATTTGTTACTCTGGATTCAGAAGCGGACAAACCATTCGAGGGCTGGCGGTGAAATAAAAAGAAGTGAGAACCATCCATTGTGCGAAACAAAACCAATCACCTCTGGGTTAATCGCTTTTCGATTAGATTGCATTCAATCAATAACTAGTCAAAGAATGCATTCATCTGAATTCCTCTGGCTCCGGATGTTCTCAAGGGTTGTGGTGATTCCGCAGGATTGTATGCAGCTAACAGGCAATTTTATTCTCCGGGAAAGAAGGAAACAGTCAAGGTTGTGATTAGCACACACAACTGGATGACAATCTCAGCAGACACTCCCTGGGATGATTCTTCCAGGAAGTATTGTACAAAAAATATACACAATGTGGCCGTAAATTTCCGCCTATTTCTTAATAACACGTTGCTACATGGTATGTTGCGATGAAAGAAAGAAATGGAACTTTTATTATTGATGCTCAAGCATTATATATTTGTGGATTATGTGCGGTAAATCACACCGCTAAATGTCTTATGGACTCACACAGTGGGAAATATCAGTCGTTTTCGAGATAAGTGATCAATTCGATCGATAGGGTCAAACGCCAATCCTTTCATCGCGACCAGTTGGGTGTTCACTATCTGGCTGTGTATGCGATTCGCCTCACTGACCGTCAATCCCGTCAATTTTTATCCCACTTTACGTCGGAAACCTTTCATTCTGTGATTGACGAGAGAACTATCTGATATTCCCAAGGTCATGACGGAACGTACTACACAGCAAAAGAACACACACACACGTACTAGAAATAAATTTTATTGAATATACAAATGCACATTCAAAAGTTTCAGGAAAGGGGCCGCGGACATACAAAGGCAGCCCGAGTAGAATACAGAAATGGAGAAGACGGGCGGCTGGGTAGTCCGGGTCACAATCCGGTGACCTAACCACCACCACCACCACATTACCCCCACCCAAAGGAAACTAGTGGAGATGCACCATATCAGGAGGCCACGATTAAGTCAGTTCGTCCGTCCCGCTAACAGATCTCAATTCGAATCTCATCTATAACCTATCATGAGAAATCGGTACACAAAATCCGTATTCACACAACAACACCCTATCAGAGTGATATCCCGATCTGTCATTTGGATATCCCCAGCCTTCAACACACGATGTCCAATTGGGATCCGATCTGACCGTCGCCTTCACTCATCCGTTTGCAAAGTACATTCCCTGGTTAAGCCAAATATAACTCTCATCCCAACACACTCAATCAAATCCGAATTTCAGACAAATTTCCACCTGCACCATGGCCTGACCAGCGAACACTTCCTTGTTTGAATGTCAGTGTGTACACATGCCCTGGCGAACTTCATGTCAACGCGCGCACACACAGGCACGGTATCCATCACACCACGCAGAATGTGTGATTGAGCAACACAGAATTCTTGTAACACACGGGTGTCTGAAAGCGAGTTTTGGGGAAACATACATACAGAGTTTGATGCAGCATCCTTCACTTCACTGGGTAAAGCGACCGGACAAAGCGAACCCGAGGAGCGCGTGCATATCTGTGGTTGCGACAGCCGGAATGCCAGTAATTTCGCTGTTCACGCGGTCTTCATCTGGCGAGCATAGTTGTGCGCGAGCACCCGTCAACGCTTATGTGGTGGTGTTATCGAAGAAATATGCACGCACGCACGTGTGTGTGCGTGTATCTGCATAATGAAACCAGCACGCACAAAGGTCACCACAGCTATTGGGTCGAACAGCTCTGCCGCCAAATTGCATATCCATCCACTGACCATATAAAGTATCCTTGTGACAGGATGATTTACACGTTTCTAAACGCACACACACACACACACACACACACACATTCAACAGATTGAAACGCGAGATGCTTGACGCGATTGTGGGTAGAGGTCGTTGTGTGATTAAATTCTGGGTTGCATGCACTATATGGATAATCGATGAATGATGGCGATCGAACTGTGGGTAGGTCTAGGTAATCGTGTGTTAGTGTGTGTGTGTGTGTGTGTGTGTGTGTGTGTGCTGACATACTCTGGTAATACACACAATCGACACCCGCAAAAACAGTGGCATTCAAAAACGGACAACGGGGTGAAAAACCGCGGCGCAGGTTGATCTGTGTACATTCTCTTCCATTGATTCGGACACATCATCCACGATGGAAACCAAGACTACGATTATCTCCTTCCCCCCATCAATACTGATCCAGGCTTTTGGGTAATTATGTATTTCTTCGTCCCTCTCTCTCTCTCTCTCTCTAAAGACATAAATTTGCGACAGATACCGAATGTGGAATCAATTACGGTGAATTTTGAAGGCGAAAGAAATGAACTGGCACGTCACATCAAAAATATGAGCTCGCCGGGGCTAAAATCATAAAGACTGATGTGGTTGGAGAGTAAGCATGAAGAAATAAGGAGGGAAGGACGCTAGAATGAGGGATTATTATCTGCTCATGTTTTCATCAATTAGTTTGAATTTCGTCAGCAATCGATATGGATTTCATTTTATTGACAGCACCGGAAACATATCTATCTAGATTGCCGGGGAGGAACTGTGAGTCTTTATACACTGACTTGGTTGTGAGACAGTTCAATCAGATACCTTTACTATACACTACTAGTCGATTGTGATGCACTTAAATTTACTTCAGTATAAATGCTGTTGCCTAGACGAACCGATAAGTGTTTCACAGGGAACCGTTGCTTCAGTTTCGATTAGACCGGTAGTCTCATTGTCATAGGTACCATAGTGGCGTAACTTCTTATTCACCATTCTCCACAACCGTGAAGGACATCATCCGGATCTCATTGATCCAATACGTTCCATCACAATCGACTGTATTGTCCGTTTCGCTTATGCCCTTTTTAATGAATTCCATTTTTTGCGCATTTCATCGATTTATGAGCTTCATTTCCCTTTGATTCATCTAGCCTTGCGGATGAAACCTCAGCACTGTTTTGTTGGTGCTCTTAACTTACGTCACTTCGTTTATTGTTATTCTTAGTGTGAGTCCCTCTTATCCACGAGTTTCAGATATTTGTCCGAGTGGTCATTAATCGATGCACTGAAGCTCGAATCACTTCTGTTTTTCTGCATAAATTTCCATCAGCGATGATCTTACACCCTACCATAGATAGATACTTCTTGTCTGATTTATCGATTTCACTTACCTTGGTGGCTCACCGTTTTCCCAGGTGTTCAATTCGCTCCTCGTTCTGAGTGTACAAACACCCGATTACATACGAGCTCCACACGCGGTATTTGTTTCACTTATTTCGTTTTTCGTGTCGTTCATTCTATCTTGCTCTTAATGAGGCACCAACACAAACCCGATTTCGGCCTATTGTAGACATATGGGGTTAGAGCTCAAATTATACCGCAGCTCACCGGTATCGGATGTCACGTGACCGATCGGCCTCGCTCGCTCGCTCGACCTTACCAGCCACTATTGACAGGCCAATTGATTATTGATCTGTGATGTTGTGGGTGGTGTGTTCTCTGAGCTGGAAATGTTGTTCGCAGATGTTTCGTAGCCAGACTCGGCAACAACATCAGTGCAACTTCCGGATGTTGCCTAGCCTGGCTATGAAACATCTGCGAACAACACTTCCAGCTCGGAGAACACATCACCCACAACAAAATCCGCATTCCCGGGCTACAATCGTTTCACACTATTCCCCCTATTGATCTGTATTTCACCCATTGACCCTGTAAATCGTGTTGACGCATTAACAATCAGTCCATTCTAATTCAGTGACTTGTGCTCTTCACAGACCCGGGGGCGTACAATTACANACAATTACAATACGTACGGTAGGGGCTTTTTCATCCATTAATAAATCTTAACACATTGATCAAAGAGGGCTATACACTATGACATCAATCCGTCGTTATTTATCCAGAACCTTTTCCGTGAATAACACTGCCGGTTGTACTCTTTCAAGTAGGCGATTTTGAAATTCAAAAAATTGCTTCCGTCGAATTCGGAAAATCAGTATGTCATTTCATGTCATTCAAATAGTCATTCAATAGTGTGACACAAAAGTGATCAAATGTTCCTTCTTTAAAGAACCACTATTGTTTGCGCGTGTATCATGTCTTCGAGGAAATTACAAATCGTTGTTGTATACTGAATGCTCGATCGATACTATATATTTCCGTAGATAAAGACTGATTTGAATTATTTATCAGGTCTCAAGATATGCAATATTCAAATATTCATATTGGACACTACGTCATTCATGATTGAGCTAACCAAACTAAGCGCAGTTTTCGTTGTTTTAATTGTGTTTCTCACGTGCACCGCAGTTTAGAGCATCAAGTTTAAACTAATCCATTCAGGAGCACAGGCAATCTTTATGGCCTCGTAGCGCTTTAAAATGAACTCAAATGTGAGGGAAACGGATGTGGCCACAACGCATCTGTACAAANNNAAATTTATCATTATATCGGTCAAGGGAACAAAAGTAATCGGTATGTCTACTTGAGGTTGGGAAGAAAGCTCACTGAATATTATCCACAATCAATGAAAACATATCCTGCTTACTGGCGATGTGATTCCGTATTGTGAACCCCACCCATGTACAAAAAGACTTTGGGCCAGGAGGACTCTTTCCCACAGGTGGGACAATTAGAAAACGATAGCATCGCCCACATGCTTGATTCTGTGATATACTCAATGTGGTCGCGTGCGCCCGCGCGTGGCTGTGTGTATCGATTTCGTCAGCCTGTCCAACAACGTTGAAGCCTAATTTTCGATTCATTTCGTGGCCGGTCCCCATACTTCTGATCGGCCAACAGTAAACACTCACTCCACACAATCGGTCTAACCGTTCGTGCCGGTTTCACTGTCCAGCAAGTAGGTCAACCCAAATGCCTAGGTAGATACACACGTATCAGCTCAGATTTGGAGCGTCGAGTCATGTGACTCGAGAGGTAAAGCAAATAAGGAGAGAAGCCGCAGTGTACCGGACTCCGCCTACGCGTTCGTACACAAATGAACGAAGCGCGATCATCAATCACTACCGAACCATGGGTTTATCCGCAATTGTCGGTTGGACAGTGAATCAAAAATAACCCGAAGTTTGTACGCTGGAAAAGACTTTCATAGGCGGGTACGATGCACTACAGGACGCAATCAGATATCAGTAGACCACGGATGAGAGTATGGTTTTTTTAATTTAAATTGGTTAATGTTGTGTTGTGTTTGCCAGGATCGAAAACTCACTGTATTCTCTGCCCTGATATTCGTCACTCATCAACATGCACATTATTATCTCTGTCGGTGCGAAACACTGATAACCGTTTGTAGGTAAACATCAAAGAAACCGAAGCAACCGTGGAAGCCAACTGAGAGAATGTGACGACCATCGTATCGTGTTGTGTCGTGCATGAATAAACTCGAAGAAAGTGAGATCGTCAAAACCATGCCTTGCTCTCTCCGACTAGATGGGTCTAGACACAGAAAACCTTATAATGTATGTGCATTTTAAAGGGGCTTTATTTTAATTTGCAGATCAAGTACGAGGAGATATTGTCCACAAGATATCGTTTGTTGAGTAGCGTGCTAAACGACAATCATAGGACAGCCAATACTAATTAACTGAATCTATTCGTGCGTCCTTTGACCATTTGTGTCGGTCGTGTGACTCTCCGCTTAACCAACCGCCCACTGCGTAAGCCAAAACTAAGATTTTATCTAACGGCTTCACATTTTAAAGGCCTTCAAAAATAG
>UZAN01051228.1:0-12385 GCA_900618425.1 Echinostoma caproni | reverse complement strand
AGGATGCAGCATGTTCGCATTAATGGCGGTTGGTGTATGCTTGAATGATACCTGATTTGCTCTCAGCCAAAACCAGTGCGTTACCATCGATCACTTACAATGAAGTCCGCTTATAAGCCACCGTTCGGGTTGCAGCGGAAATGCCTATATATGTTTAAGATGAGCTTTTTTGAATGTGGAACAACTATTGTCACAAACCTTGCAGCTTTATTCCATTCTCAGCTGACTGATGCAAACACAGGTTTTACGGGTGCAGTTTTTTCACTATCTGAATGAAATAACCTTCTCATTTGTTACAGAATGGTATATATTGTCGCTACATTTAGTGACAGAATATTCCCCTTTACCTAAGTCCTAGCTGCTTTCAACTGTGGTTTAATAATTTGCTTAATTATGTTTCCTCAGCTATTTCCGTGTTATCGCTCGCGAACGATTTTGCATACATTCCGTGCGGATAACAAGAACTGACAATGCATACGAACTGTTTAATTGTTACATTTTCGTTAATCTACTGATATTTTCGAATATTTTGATGTTATTGGGAGTTGTTTGTAACCCTTCCGTTATTGGTCAGAATCTGAAGAGGAAAAACCGGATTGAAATTATTTCATTTTGCTGCGATGAGCACGTTTTCTCAAATGAATAACTGAAAATTCAATCAACGGAGTTAAGGAAACATGAAATAATCACAAAACTGAGTGTTCTTTGCGCTAAGAAACTCACTGCACGAAGGTTTAGACGATGTATGTGAACAAACCAAGAAGAAGGAAGACTGAGGGATTGGATTTTGATACACCATCTAAAACGGAATACACGGAAAAGGATTGATTTATCTATGGTTGGTTCATCATGTTTCCGCATTATTCGAGTACCTGCATTCGTATTGTACTCTTAAAACAGTTGGTTTGCAATACACAATGATTTACACAAGGGTATCAGTGCTCTTATACACTCACCCAATACGTAGTTTATGGTAACATCGTTGCTGGAGGTGTCCCTTGCACTTCGAAGTAGTGGACTAGCACCTGGCACATTCTGTTGTGGTACTTTTGGGTCCGGTGCTTGTTTTTGGGAACTTTCGGGTGCTTCCGGTGCTTCGTTTGGATCCTCGGCTTTCTTCTTTTGTGCTTGCTGCGTATCGCCTTTCCCGTTTGTATCGAGGTTTGGTTTCTCCTCAGTTTCTGGCTTGTCTTCTTTTTTAGGTGTAGTTGTTTCTACTGTAGTTGGTTCTGTTGCCGCTGTCTGTGCAGTTGTGGCCCCGGACTCCACGCTCACTTCAATTGATTCTTGAGATATCAACTGATTGTGTGCACTTGACGGGCACAGCTTGTCTGAAGTCCCTCCGCTCGTGACAATCACGCATTTGGTTCCACTGGTAGCCTGGAAACAAATAAATAGACGTGCTGTAACTCATTCAAAATAACTGCTCCATAGTTTGAAATCATCTTATGTAGATTTCTTTTAACCTACGTTAACATAGACCTTCACCGCTTTACCGGTGTCCGACGACACACGGTACTGGCAACCGGAGACACCGCCTTTCACTACAACACTTTGCACTTCATTCGAGGCAACAACTGGTTCACAACTCTGTGCCTCCACATCTGGTCATTGTAAATGAGCTGCATCGACACTTTATTACCTACCGACAACTCCACTGACACAGAAAGTGACGAGTAGTAATTTTACAACATTGGACTTCATGCTCATCGTTATGTAATTCACTGGTAATAGCTGGCTTTTATGATGTGCCTGGTATTTTTATTTTTAGAGGATTGAGTTGATTGGTAGCTTTCTCTCTGACGATTCACGTGACGGTGAGAAGGATCGGCTTCAATATATCATACGCACCCGTTGATGATGGGATTCATCACGTAAACGAAAAACAATTGACCGGAATATATTACTTAAAATAATCTCTGTCTTACCATTTATGAAAAGCTAATGCAGAGACATTATTCGCCATATGATTGTCTTTGGGAGATAATAGAAGTACAAGTAAACAGTGTACAATCAATTTCGTAAATTGTTTTATGTCTGGTTAGGGATGAAACAAGGAATAGGTAACGTGCTGCACTGCATTATCGAGTGATCTTACCGTATAGATAACAGATCTGGTCCTAGAGTTACTGATGTTTACTTTTGGATGCATCATTCCATCAACTCAGGGCATACTTAGGCTTTCTAATTACAGTTATCCAACCGGAATTGTACTTATATCATATGTGGTTTTCTGGTATATGCGTACCCTAAAACCATCATTTGTTTGTTTTTCTCGATTTCATCCATTGGTAATTCGAAATCATTCATTCATTCATTCGGAATCAAAACCAAGTTGGTTCCTGTTGAATTTAGACTTAAGACTTCATCACATCCCCTACCCAGCACGTTGGTGGAACACATTTTGCCTAACAAATGTTTTACTAAATTCAGTTCTCTCAAAAGCTTTTGTATCAGAATGCAGAATTTTGTCGGATGTTGGACTTTTATGTGTTATAGGTAGACAATTCTGTGATTTATTGATTTACAGAGATATTGCACGTTGTGAAGCAAACCAAAACAAACTATCAAGGTTCAGTGTTTCTGCAATGTGCTTCTCTTTGTAGTAAACATTTTTCGAAAGATTCAATGCTATCCGCTAAACATGGACCTCAGATTGAAGTTTACGAAATCCATCTCACTTTTCTATTGAAATAGTTGCAACAACGGAATATGCCGTTAAATTGAATGCATGTCTTNAAATCCGCAATGAAAACTGTTCTCCCTGTGTACCCAATACTTACTGAACAACTCAACTCTTTTAATTCGAAACATGTCGATAAAGTAGTGGTTGGTGGCGCATTCACCAGCAACCCTGCAAACAACCGTAAGTTCAATTTATGAATGGCGCGGATTTAGCTGCAGTTTGTTCTTCAATAACCGTAGGCCATCAATATCGTTCGCATAACCCGTTTCCAACATTTTGATAAACAACTTAAAACTTCGAATGAACAAAGCGCTTTTATTCTCTTGAATGTTTTCTATCTGCTCACCCAAGATAATTCTAACACGTAAAACCGAGATTTCTTGGTCAGAAATTTGACAATTTACATCTCACATATTCAATCATTGAGGGTGCCGCTTTATGTGATTTTCAAATTTATCTTCTTATACGTTTTATGCTATTGAACCCAATGGTCCCGCGTGATCTTCCCCGTCTGTTGATGGAGGATTTCATGTTCATCAGAAACTGAAAACATCTGAAGAGCATCGCTAGGTATGGAATAGTCTCTTACGGCGCGTTGATCGACGCCATTTTCAACCAAACTCCTGAGGCCTGTGACCGATTGCTTTACTCAAACTTGTGCAATACATCACAAGTTTACAGTCAACCAACCATTGGCTCATATGTACATTTCTGTCACCTGAAGTAAATGTAACTGTTTATGCATTCACACCTGAGCTTTACACTATTCCGTTGTACCTTATGTTTCTAGTTTATAATTTCCAGGGGACGAATACCAAACTACTTTTTACACAATCCGATGCACATTTTCATGCTCCGATTCTCTACTTTTGACACGTGTTCTCACTCACTTTCTATTTAATAAATCTATTATATTGAAGTTCATTTTAATATCAATACACTAAAGAAATATTGATCAAATTCCCCTTTAAAATACTGTCCACGACGGAAGACAGAAATGCACTTGACTTTCAAATGTGAATAAAGTATTTATGTGATACACCTCTTCGAAATGGATAATTCATTTCATGTTCTCTTTGTTCTGAGTTACCCAAACTGAGTAAATAACAGTTTCATGAACACATCTGAATTAGCTGAATGTCGTCCTTTGTAAATGCAATAAGGCGGTGAAATCATAGGGACTTTTCAATGGGCGGACTAATTAGAGACGGTCAATAGCAATTTCCCAACCGTAACTCCGGACTCTTCCGTTGTCCTTGGTTAGAAACATCGACTCCTGATGGGTTGGCTTGATGCTTTATCATCAAGTTACCTGAATATCCTNTTGAGCATAGATCTGGTGCTGGAAATGTCAGCAGATCTGGAATCGAAAACAAGACTACAATGTTTATCGGTTTAAGAAATCCGCCGACACCAATTGACCAGAAGAATGCAGTTAAAGTAATGATTCGTTCATTATAATAAAACGTGATTTATATAATGTACACAACAGAAGATAATTGCCCCGTCAGCTATTAACCAATTCATGTAACCTTCTTTAATGGTCCATGTTCACCTCATTCAGGTTAAATGGTTTAGTCCTACGGAAACTGTATGGTGTATATGCCTGGCGGGCGTCACACGGGTGAGCTAGATCTCCACAAAAAGTTGACCACAGACTCATGTCAACCTTCCCCACGCGGGAATGCACATTCTCATTTCAGTTCACGATGATAAGTAGGTTTGCTAAATATTCAATTTTTGGAACTAACACATCTTACAAAGTAGGACAGCCTCGCACAGCGACTTGGTGTTTTGTTTTTCTACATTTACCCATGTAATATCGATCAGTTGAGGAGCCAATAAATATAAACATTCTTGTGAAACTACTGTTTGCATAAGTAATTGGAGGAGCAAGTAATCTGTGTATGATTAGATCTTGTAATTGTGACATTACTGGATAGAAAGATGCAACGAAAGTGATTGACGGGTCTATCAAGAAGGCCCCAGACATTGAACAGAAAGAGCACCTAAAACATGGGTTAGCGACTCCAAAGTAATTAAAACTTAGCTGAGAGATTTTATCTGAGGGTCCTTGGGCACCTTCAACAGAGCTTCATTTTCCTAAATGAGGCTTTCACATGCTTTGTGAAATAGAAAACGGATAGGAAGAAATGCTATGTAAAACCACAATATTTGAATGTATATGAAGATGGTTTTCACCAAGGCTCTTCCAGTTAGTTGAAAACGGAGAACAAATAGAAGTAGATTTTTAATGAATGCAGCCATGTTCAGCGACCGTTCATTACGGACCTGCACCATACTGTATTATTACATAGCGCTGTCTGTCGGACGAGTGCTCGAGTAGAAAGTCAATGGGTTCTGTCAGTTATCTAGTTTCCAATCACCTTCTTGGATTGGACCACGCGCAGCTGACGAGAGCGTTTGACTCGTACCAAATAGATGAAGCACAAAACGATGAAAAAGCCAACTTCTGTCAGCGCTTTTCGTTCATGGGGTATGTATTCTTGAGATAATGATGGTCGTTGAAAACACCTTTAGTGTTGCTATGTTGGAGCAATGTTGGAGCGCAGATGGTTATCTCCGATAGAGCCAAGTTGGATGTGGGAACAACCCGCAGTCTTCCAAAACTGACGGACCTCTGAGAAATCAATTCGCGAGGACCATGATTGCTTCATGCATAAGACAGCCCATTGAGGCCGTAATTATCAGGGCCAAGTACTTGCCTGAACTAGTAGACCCACTAATAAAATCAGGTTTTTCTTCTCTCTGTCAAATCTAGATTACGAGCTTTCCAGTTACCAAAGGACATTTTCTAACCAACACTGAATAAACATTGTCACTTTACCGGGAAACGATGAAATCCAAACTGATGGGTTCCAAAACTGAATATAATGGAATAGACGAAATCCGTCACCCCTCCTTTATCATCTTTATATACCATCTAACTAAGCACCTTATCTGCTTATTTCAACGTTTACTCGGTCATATTAAGCTCTCTGGTTCACTAAAATGATTGACCTAAACTAAATCCGGCAATAGTAGGGACTCGGCTAACTACCAGTAGTCTCCCTGCCTTGGGTATTGTCCAAAAAAGGAATTCATTTTTGCTGATTGGTCATTTTGAAAGAAAAGAATACTATACTATTCCCGAGACGGCTATTTACGGACGCGATTGTTCACCGCCGTTTTTTCTGGACATAAAGAAACGGAAAAGAGCAACTCACCTCCAAAGGCCAGGTGCAATTGTTCATGCGCTTTCTACCCAAAAACATTTCAAACTTTAGAACTTTCATTTTCATTCAAAGTAATTTGTATGACTTTTATGACTTCTACGCATAACCTGCATGGGAAAATATGGAAAGTGTGAGAATGACCTTCGTTTGTGGGATTCGGACTCAAGATGCATAATTAGTTTTATGAATTACCTAACCACTCGGTCACCGCCACCCAATTTCTGGGCTAATGGTGGAAGGAGTTCAGACTACACGTTTGTACTGGTATATATTACTCTATTTCCTGTTTAACTGTTTAACTCAGAATAAGATATTTACATGGGAGAAAATCGACCTCGATGTAATTAGCTTCCTTTGAAATATTGCCCAACTTATATACCTTCTCTGAACCATCAGTTTTATTACTTAGTGCCCTGTTTAGTCCGTGGTTTTAGAAGTCGATCCTCTCAAGATTCTGTCTTATAGGGGTAGCAAATAAGTGTAAGTTGAATATCGTTTGAAGGCATCCTCCTCATTGTCAGTCTCCGACGTATACTGCACTCTCTATTGTTGCTCCACACCGCTGAGGCATACGCCGGCGGCCATTTTCCGGAAAACCGCTCTATACTGTACCCTAACTAATTTGAGGGTGTCTGGCGTTTAAAACCTTTTTTTAAGTGGTGCGCTTTGTCGCTATTTCTCCGCATAGTGACTGTGGCCGTTCACAGCCACCGATCCGCTTGCACTGCCAGATAGATGCCTTACAATCCGCTCTGAGTTCTACAATGTTTAGAGCATTGGTTTCTTAGAAAAGGTCAAATGATACTGGTGTCCAACGTGAAACCATTTGATCGTATTGTCTACATAGGTTCTTATCTCTGGTTAGATGTCCCTACGATATCGGGCATCGCGCATCGATTTATTGGTGGTACGAATTGAAAATTGGCTATTCCAAAAATCATTTACGTAGGTTGCCTTAATCAAGGACACATCATCTGCGGCAGCAGCCTTAACTATGAGTGCACTGCACGGATACCACTAGCCCGAATTCATCTTAGCCAGCTCCAACTGTATAAGCATTCAACATTTTTGTTTGAGATGATTCATTGACATATATCTCACTAACCAATCCCTCTAACACGAAATGTGTGTACTTTGGTTTTTACGAAATTACTCGCAATCCATTAGAGTAATTAAGGGGTATGCAGAACGTGCGTCCACAATCTGTACAAGAAAGATCATTGACTAGGTTTTTGCATTCCAGATTTCGCCCCTACATTTGCTCAAAAGCAGGTAGTATTATTAAAGGCAGGTATTGAACACCACTACTTAAATGATGCATATTTAATGACAATTATCCGGATGAATGCATTATTACTTTTACATCTCGTTTGGAATAATTTGTAGAGGTTTTACAGTTTCTTTCGGTTTTGCAAAACAACCGAACATGTAACACGAAAGGAGTAGGGGAATGATCCAAGGGAAGGAAGAACGGGAATCTAGTTGCATAACGAATTCCAGTACCTACTAGAAACAAAAATAAAACGCATGAATATATTTGATCAACTGTTCTTAGGTATTGGTCCAGGACAAATAACCGATGTCTTTATTTTATGTTCCATATTTATCTACTCTTTCTGAACTCGGAAATATATGCAATGGAAGAACTCAGTTATTTGTGATCACGTTATGTACCGTGTTAGATACCTTGCAATCCAAGGTCCCTCTTCCAAGTGACACTTAACATCAGCTGATGAGATATTTTTTGTAATAAACTGCATCACGCATTCTCTGACGTTACATTCCAGCCGGACCGATGATATCTGATGGGATGGATTTACCTGGCTTTTAGAGTAAAAAACTGAGATCTGACTCAACGTGTGTCTGTTTACCAAGATAGAGGTCAGCCACGTGGTATTTCGAAAAACATGCTTTTTGTGTGTTGACTTGATACTCATATAAATCTACAGATAGTTTCATCGTATGCGGAGTGAAATACGATCCATTTTACAAATCACACAAGGTGGCCTCGAGAAGCTTACTATTATCGGCTCATTTGCGTTGGAAAGCAGCAGGAGTTCAACCGGATTTCATGTCTATGATCAACCAGCCTGTATACGGTTATAAAAAAGGAAAGATAATTCCAACCCGTTGCATGATTCTAGTCGACACGGTTTTGGAAAATGGAAATAGGGTCCTCTGTAACGCAACTGGACACAAAGGTCAACTGTCAAATCAGCTTCCTATTCGAACCCTTCACGTAAACTGATCACCCGTTTGCCCTTTCCAGCGGCAATTAATGGCTGTCATTCAAACCCTAACTTATTCACAGTAGTGGTTAATTACATGTGAATTCAATAATCAGTCCTAACTTATTATACTCCTAAAACAGCATATTTTACCACTTGCCTCGATATGTGTACTAAATAGAGTCAGTGATCACATTTTTCTCATCATGACTCAAACTCTTATTTTCTAATCATGGCTTGCACCAATGTCCAGCGCTTCGGAAACTGCTTTATTCGGTTCTGAGAAATAAATGGTTTCTGGAGTTCAGTTGCCACCTGTGAAGCTAACCTTTTATCTCTTTTAAAATAAAGGTCCACTTCGTGTCGATTTATCTGTGGCAACATTTTGATACATCTCCTTCATAAACCCGAGGCAAAAGTTCAAGCTGAAGTTCAGTCGATTAAGATACCAGCTTTGCAATAAAAACTGAATTCAGAGTGACCTGTGTATCTCAAAATCTCAGTCTGAGATAAATGCAGAGCATATCCACTCTGCTATGGACCAAAAAAATGAATGGCATCGGACACCATGTACGGCAAAAATGAGAGAAGAACCACAGAAATCATTACCAGCCAAACATGAAGTTGAATTATAATGGTACATAATTTGAGTGCCACTATGGCGAAAACATCGTTCACATTCAATCTCCTTTAACAATATGTAGTTCAATGCGCCGACTGAACACTGGGTGAACGGTGTTTTCAAAATTCTGACCGACCGAGATGATGTAAATGCTTTACAGGTAAGCTTGAAAATAGCCAAAAATGGAGGCCAGTGATTTTAGGTATGCAAAAATATAAAGCGCGAACGTTTTATCTAGGTAAATAGCGCTTACGCCAAAAAAGGGTTTAACGAGAAATCACGAGTTAATCATGGGTAAGTTAGTGAGCTCTTACAACAACGAGTTATCCACTTTCTTGCCGAAGACTTCTAAATCTCCTGCATAACATGATGACAAGTTAACCACGACTTTAGTTTTTCAACCGTGTGCTGTACAATTACCATAGAGTAATCTTTGCTTATCGCATTATTATAAATTATTTCACTGGATTGCTAATTTTGCTCATTAATCAAGGTTTGGGATAGAGCACAGAAAATGAATGCATGGACTTTTGCACAACCAACATTATTGACACTTACGAAGTTTCATTGCAATGTGACAAATAAATATTTATTCAAATAGTTGTTTGGTAGATTTGAAGTTTGTATGTCGATTGTGAAAAGTTCAGTAGCCTCGGTGGGATTCGAACCCACGCATGGACAGCGCCTACGCTTTGTACGCGCATGCTCTGCCAGCTGAGCTACGAGACCACACCGATAGCACTGATCTGTTTCACATTCGAATTTACCCATCCAACTTACAGAGGCATGTGGCATCCATCAGTTAGCATGTAAGCTGACTGCCTCGACAGGTTTTCCTTAGAATTCACCGGACTCCACCGAATGAGCTTCTAAGACAAGGTTAATTGTTCAAATAGTTGTTTGGCAGATTTGAAGTTTGTATGTCGATTGTGCGTGGGTTGCAATTCCCACCGAGGCTACTGAACTTTCCACAATCGACATACAAATATTTATTCATTCTTTCTATCACAACCGCAAAATGTCCATCTCCTACAGTTGAACATTTTCATTTTCTTCAGTCGTACAGATTACTTTACGGAGCCTCGGATTGGCACTTAACTGAAAACGTCATTATGAGCCTCGTTTTCTTTCCCATATATGGTAAGGCGATTTCTTGAATTTCCGGCCAGAATAGCTAAATCGTCTTGTTGATTATGACGATTAAGTGCTTCAAAGTGAGCTTAAAGGATGACTACCGTTTTGGTTTTTGGTTTCATTGGTTTCAAGCCTGCGCTTCTTTATTGATTAGAGACAAAGTGCAATAACACATATTGGTGTATTTGATGATGAGAACTACGTGAATTGCACCATATATTCAAACACGCCTTGACCCCATAGCTAGAATAAGCCCTGACATGGAGATCACTTCACTGGAGCAGCACGTGGCATTTCTTTATGAAAAAGGAAACTATATTATTACCGGAAGATAGTTACATAATTTGTGCTGTATACTCAAAATGATTTATTTATTGTCACTGATGATTTCAGGAAAAATATCGATCGTATCTCAATCACCATTTCATTATCTTTAATAAGTTGTTTTCCTCTGGATTGTTCTTTTTAATCATTTCTGCACATGAGCATAACGATACGATAGATGCTCACTACTGGGGTTAGCATGTCAGTTTTGTATACGAGAGAATATTTTCCGTGAACTGTTACCAATGTGTTCTTACTGATAGGATATTCTTGTGTTTTCGACTGGTTTCGGTTTGGCGGTTGTGCAATCTCGGCAATAGCTTCAGCTATTTAAAATCACCTCGTGGTGGACGTAAAGCAACTACTGCAATAACCTCGACAATTTTTTCCGTAAAATTGATGAAAATAATAATCATGTTTTGAATTACTGTGTGTTTATATAGTGAAAGAAAAGAAAACGAATGACCGAACGTCCATAATTGTTCATGTTTCATCACCTTCAATATAGAATGGAATATCTTTGTTCATCGCATTTTTTTGGCTGCATTTTTGACGGAATAACAGCTTTTTCTGGAACGCGCTTAGTTGGCTTAGTTGCAAGAGTATGTTTTGTCAGTGGTTTCTGATTCGCTTTCATGTTTTTGACCATGAACGAATGTGTATGAACGTCAGAAATGTGTTTGGAGTATAAAAAGTCAAAACGAGTAAAATAAATAGGGTCAACAGTTTGTAATGCATTACTGTTTTTACATCTTTCAAAGTAAGCAGGAGTGGTATGTTGCTCGTCAGTTATTAACCTGAGTCTGAAAAGAAAAAAAATAAATAAATTCCCTCACCTGAATTTAACCATCTCATGAGATACATCACTTAGAATTCACACATCTATTTTCACTCAAAATAAAATATTCAGTTAAACTTAAAGTGCATTGTAATATGGTACATACCATACACGGCCAATGGCGAGGTGTGAAGTAAACACTAATAAAAGAGGTACGGGAGGGTTGGATTTGGATACACCATCTGAAACACTTTACAAGTGATATGATTATTTTGTGGAAGCCTCAATCATCAGGATTCTGCATAAATTAGGTACTAATAGACGCAGCGTAATTCCAAAATCGTTGGTTAGCAAGTTTCTATGTGCTTTGCATTTGCAAAACACACCCAATACGTAGTACACTACTACATCGGTGCTGGAGGTATCTCTGGTACGTCGAAGCAGTTGTTTGGAACCCGGAGCACTTCCTTCTTGAACGCTTTTCCCTGGTGATACCTGCTGAGGAGCAGCGGGTGGTTGCTTCTCAACCAGTTTGTTCGAATTCTCTGGTTGCTGCTATTCTATCACCTCAGACCCAGGAAGTTGCTTCTCCTCTCCATCAGATTCCACGTCCTTCTTTTTATCCTTCTCCGATTCATCTGGATTTGATTTTGCCGGTTCTTTGACTGGTTCGGTCGTAGGTGTCGTTGCTTCCGTCAAATTTTCTTCTGTTGCGGCCGCAGCAGTAGTTGTGGTCCTCGACTCTGCACTCACGTCAACTGGTTCCAGGGATGAAAACTGATACTTTGTACCTGTCTCACATCTGGTTCCAATTGGTCTCGCGGGTTCTCACATACACTACAGGGTCTCTTATTCCGTCACCTGAGTGAATGTCTTTGGTACCCAAATTGCTGTATTAACGGAAATAGCTGCTTCGGGATGCAGGTTGATTTCCAGTATGTACTTATCCCCAAATTCCTGTTTTTCCTTTGTTATCAGAGTTCACAGAGCGGGGCCGTGTGTCTTGTATGAGGTATGTACATTACACGGGAACTGTAGCCAGTTATTAGAAAGCGTGGTTACGGAATACTACTTACAATCGTCCCTATAGCAACACACACTCATTTCATTGTACGCTTAAGAAAACGAAGACCAGTCAAAATTGCAGATATAATGACAACCAAAAAAGGCTTTTAAATCAAAGTTCAGTAACGCATTCTGGTAACGACTGTTCAATTTTATTTGCGCATGGTCAATATGTCGTTCCATTCGTTTGACGCAGTAGAGATTAAATGTGATTTGATGGTGCAGAATATCATGCTCTGTTATTTATTACGGAGGAGAACATTGCATTTATCATGGAAGGCACACTCGCTTTTTCAGATGTTGATTTGGAGT
>UZAN01051227.1:8342-19233 GCA_900618425.1 Echinostoma caproni | reverse complement strand
TCTGTGTTGACCATAGAGGTTCGCTTTCTTTTCCCGTCCCTAAAAATAGGCCCAATCCCTGTCCTCCTTACACATTCTCATATATCTTGCATGAATTATGAGTTTGGAAGCGATCAGTGAAGTTCGCTTCACTGTATTGAGCTGTACAATGATGATGATGATACTGAAAGATTATCAAACGTGAATATGAATCTGTACGAAATTTAATCTCTTCCTTTCACCACTGCGCTTGCATCAGGTAGCAAATCGTACAACCTATTGCACAACGAGGAGACCATCATGAAAGAGATCATGATCAACGGACCGGTGGAAGCAGTTTTCAACGTATACGAGGATTTTGTCAACTACGCATTCGGCATTTATCAACACACCACCGGGAAGTTGCTTGGTGGTCATGCGGTGCGCCTTTTGGGTTGGGGCGAAACCGGCGGTGAGAAGTACTGGCTGGCGGCCAATTCATGGAACGACCATTGGGGAATGTGGGGCTTCTTTCAAATTGCCCGCGGTAAAAACGAGTGCGGTATCGAATCCGGTGTAACCGCCGGAATTCCGAGGAAAAAAACTCATGAATTGTACGAAAAACATACTTAATTGTTTAATCATTGGAATAACAGTATTTTACCTCTAATCAACGGTGCACGTGCACAACAATACTGTGAGTCTGACAGGGACAAACCGAAGTGATGCTGAATATGATCATATTGCCTCAAAAAGTTCGTTTTCTAAAACGTTTTCAAAGGAAAACGAAGTTTTCTATTCGTGGTAAAAATGACCAGCGGAGACAAGTAAAATGCATTAATATATAGAGAGATTCTGTTACTGTCAACGAACGGCAATCATGTAGGACAGGGATGAACTGGCATACTGTATTGCATAAGGTATTTCGTTAATTATGAACTAATACGAACTGCCTCGTGACACTCAAGGACGCTCAAATTCAAACGGTGGCACAAGAGAACCAAGAACGTTGTAGTGGGATATAAAGTTCGGTATTAATTCTTTTCACCCATAGGTACCGATACACACGTATGATACTGGAAACTTACGTTTGGTAGCACATGAAAGTCATGTTTTACGAGAGTTCTATAAAAAATGTATAGACATGGCCTAAAGTTAACCCGAATGAAAAGAGACAAAAAGTTTTACTCAAAACCAGAGACTGATCTTTCTTCCTGAAACCCTCCGGGATCAGGGGTTATTTTTGCACGTATCACACAGCTCTAATAGGAAAACCACTACGGTGCCGCATCGTAGGGTCGATGGTATCCAAAAGCCTCGTTATCTTCGAGAATGGTGTCTCGGATTGCGACTGGTCACACTTCCCTTGCACCTCATGCTCCGATACGACCAAGCGTATCAAACAACCTCCGCTGAGGAAGACCTAAACAATACCTTCCAATGGCGATGTTTTGACGCCGAAGTGAGAGCAATAAAAGCCAACATCCGGGACTATAACTGGGTCAGGGAACCACTGGTACTTCACCGAGAGGAGTTGTCAAAATCTCTGATGCCAAACCAACCAAGAAGAGGTGTACGCACTATACATACACACGTTCCTGCTTGTGGTAGTGGTCACCGGCTCGATTTACGCTCGAGGTGTATTGAGTACCTTAAACTTTTGACTCCGTCCAAATCGCGTATGATCAGATGAACTGGTCACCGGCCCCCACTGGATTGCGGTTTTCAAACACTGCCTCTCTTCCTTGCGGGCCAGACTGACCAGTTCAGGGCTCTGGTTGTGAATTTCCCAAGAAAATCCACCATCCTTGACCTGGGCAACTTGGCAGTATTCCACCACAAGCAAATCATGGAACTATCTCTTTTATATAAAAATTTGTTTGGCACTCAATCTGGAGGGTTGACATTTCGCTTCAGGAGATTCCCATGCTTCTCAAGAAAGTAGTGGGCTGCACGAATAGGGAAATCAATAATATACAATCAAATTGGAATGCAAAATTTTGACCGATAAATGAGCTGCACATTTTCAATTCACATCACAAGAAACCGAAACTCATCAAGGTGTGTAACTGCTATTCCGAACCATGTTACGGAATCCCGGTTCTAATGTATGGTTTTTGATTCCTCACCACCTCAGACATTATTCACCTGTCCTTCATCTGCGCGGTAGATCAAGTTGAATCGGTCGAACAGGAGCGACTCTGTCTGTGGGTTAAAACGCTTACGGATGAACCGAGGAGAAGACCGAGAACGTTCAAACGTTTCTACCTGAGAAACTTCTCAGGGTAAATTAGGGAAAATCAAACAAACCATGAATGTTCAAATATAGTGAATGGTTTTTCAACATTCCTCGCATCCACCTTGCTATCCATCCATTGAGCGTTTGTTACGCCGCTCGCCACAACCACGGAAGTTCTTGGTCGTGAACAAAGACAATGAAATTCGGAAGCAGCTAATCGATGGTTTTTATCCACAACACATCCAGAAACGTGAATATTCAGCAACCGAATCGTCGATCAAACGCAAATAAGTGATATTCATTAATACTACTTAGACATGTCCTAAGTCAAACACGCCGTCGAATGTTAACTAGTTTAGTAGAGTATTAGGTTCAGATGCTATTTATTCACAGTGCTGCCGAAAGACTGGTGTAGTGAGTACAGCATTTTTTAATTAAACTCTCGTTCAAGTGATACTGTATCTGCTTTCGTTTGTGTCAAATTTGGTCGAAATCCCCTTTGGATTTCAGTCATCTGCTCGTGAGTGAATATCGGTCGAACATCCAACCTTACACGCACGACCGGCCCCGTTCGATTTTGCGGTTTATTGGCTGGTTGCGTAAGCATCAGCTCTAACCGCAGTCATCTTCTCGGAGGCATACACGCACCCGGTGACCAACAGAACACAACCATCGCGCAACCGTAGCATTGCAATCTTTGTTCCCGTCCCAATCGAATACGGACCGGGTGCGATTAACCCGTCCAGAGCCTTAATTTGGTTGGAAAAACAATTTGAACGTCATATCGAAACATTCGATTGACATCAATGCGTCTGGTTTGCACGCGTTTTTTTTTCTCGGCCTAGGCATAGTGTTTCTCATTTTGCGATTCGAACGTTCAAACGCAGTTTTTATTGTATCAAACCCAGTACATAGAGTAGGCTGTGTTGTCATGATCTAACTCGTTTAGGCCTCGTCAGGGACGCATTACGCGGATCTTTCATCTGAAATCATGATAAGACTAAAGCTCGAACGTACCACTTCTGTTTACACATGCAGGAACTACTTCAGCCGATAAATCGTGTACACGTTTTCAACGTGTTGTGTCACACCTAGTGGGGATACAGCTCCAGGTGAAGCAGTAACCTACTGATTGCCACACACACACACACGCACCTCTCGTTGTTTAGTTTCCAAAATATATCACCCATCCCGTGGCATGAACGCACAAATCGTTCCTCCGACCACTCATCAGTCGCATAATATCTGTATTCAATATGCAAGCAACCGAACTTTGATCCTCCCAATTATTTCGCATGAATGAAACCAGTCGGTTCATCAACTGGGTCCACGCGTTTCACGATGGGTGCACCCGTGTTGCTCTATATTCTTTTTTGTATTCCGGGCTGGATGCGACACAACCCGAGCGGGTTTTCGCTGGTTTGTCGCGATGAACTGATTAACTAAACAAAACTCGGAACCTGAAGTCGTCGGATAACCTTTCGTTAACCGTATAAGAGAGCACGGAAAGCCTCATGCACATTGACTGCGTGGTTAGACCCAATCAAATGGTCCTCCATTGCCGTCGACCCGGTCCTTGTCAATCCCTGATTCAAACAGCCAAGGCGATCTCCATTCACAACTCTGTCCCCTTGGGCGCCCAGAAACAGAACACGACGTACACTGATTTGATGCTGAGTTAGACATTTCCTATTTCGTAAATACAGTTTTCCGTTACAATTCTAATTGGTGAGCATCAATTTACCTCCACTTTTGCAGTGCGATATTCGAACATAAACTGACGCGAGAGGCATAACGGAAAAAGAATCTGGCGTTTCTTCACGCTACCAGTATTGTTCCCTGTTCTCGAAAATTAGCAAGAAATCCCCGAGTGCAACGAAATTCCAAGGAACTCAATAAAGACCGTTCATCACTATTTGTTTATTCAATTCGAGTTGGGTACATGGTGGTGAAGGTGACAAGATAGGTGCATGCATAGCAGTGAACTAGTTTGAATACTCAGACTGAGGCACCATTTTATTGAGTGTCGCCGTAACTTCTACTGTCTCGTGCTTGAGCTTTCAGGTGCTCGAACAGTGGCATCTTTCTTCTCCTCCAACTCTGCCATTATATCCGTCAACCTGAAAAACAGTGACTTGATTTCACCAATTCTACCCATCCGAAATGCATAAAATGGAAGTAAAAGGTGGTTGCACTCAAACAGCTTAGGTCATTTTCACTGACGCACAGCAAATCCTGAAACCACAGATTCGAAATCCCTTCGCTGCCACCGACATTACGTCTGGACATCCCTGCCACTTCGTAACTGAGGACAACGCCTATGAATATAGAGAACTAGTTTGTAGCAATAAGTTGTCGGTTCATTGTAACAAGCAGCCAGATTCCGTGACTGTTATTTACTCATGCTACTACTGATCACCTTGAGGTATGCGAGAATATTCATGAATCCTTCGAAATGTAGGATTATATAATTTCTGAGAACGGATTTTCTAGATCATTCTGCCAGTTTTGCCAATGCCGTTGTTCGAGTTAGTGGGGATTAATACAAGCAAAGGAACTGCACAAGAACACCATTCAAGCTTTGATTCTAGACGAGATTAGATGTATCAGATTCCTGACCCATTATCTACGGGCGTAATCAGTACAGTGGGACCAGAGAGAGAAGGTAGACGAATAGCGAGCGATGCTGTGTTTATTCAAGTGATTAGTTCCAAACTAACCCGTTCGTCCATCCGTATCGTCTTGAGCAAAGGTCACCTACACGTTGCAGAATGCCACTGGACTATGACGCATCAATCATATCTAAATTACTATCCTACTTGGCATCGTGCAACTCACGGAACTGCTCAAACAGATCAGTGCGAGAAAGACAGGGAAATATATGCCGAATGCAGGTAGGCTATTGCAAACAAATCACGAAAATAAAAGAGATTTCATTTTATTTGTTCTCGCCTTCGATGACTACGGTCCCGCTTCCAACGGATCTACAGTCCGACAAATCATTCGTTCTCGAATTGGGGTTATTAATCCACATCCCGCGGAACACTATCTTCTTCAGTCAGGAACGATACGGCCAATAGTTCAACTCTGTTTTGAATGTTTTAGTTTTTATAGAACAGGGTGCGGAATTCCGCGGCCTCCGCGGCCATTGCCTCCTCGGTTCGATAGACTCGATTAGGCAGTTGGTCATGCTCTTGTAGCTGGAGTGAAAGAGGGAGAAACGGAGAGGGAGAGATAAGTTCACCCGATCGATTTGTGACAAATCCAATTGAGAAACGTTATCAAATGTGAAATGAAAACGGAAACGTAATCAACCTATTACCGTTCACAGTAGTGATGGTAATTTCGTTGTTTACAATGTACCTATGGGTTGTGGTCGGTAGTCCAGTGAAACGTGTACCGCACATCACCTGATAGACCGTTGCGGCCTGCTACCACACGCACGTCATGCGGACTTACTCTGTTAAGAGGTTGATCCACCTCAGCGAATCAGAGGTCAGTATTGACCTGTTTGCATTGATTGATTTGTTGACTGCCCAGCGTGACGACATACTCCTTTGGGTAACGCTTGCGTCAATTAGTGCATGCCTGCCTGCGTGTTGACGCATTGCTTGCTCACCGGCCTACGAACCGGCTACATTTGCATTAACATACTGGAAATAGAATAACTACTTAATTCACTGCGTGCGTACTTAATAACTTATACGGGATACAGCACTACGAGTACCGGTAGAGATTATCAACACTGCTGCAACGCTTCACAGATGAATACGAGCAACACAATGAAAAATTAGCGGTCAGTCTGAAGCCAATACTGGGAAGTTGCACACGTCTGAGCCCTCGCTTCCCGCCACACATAAAGATGAACTTCAGAAAGTGTTCCACTTGATCTTTTCGAATTCTGTTTCATGTTCGTTCCTCCCCAAACATTTTGCTGATTTAGGGGAGGCACATCACCCGCGTTCTCAGTTATGCCTGCTATTGCCCGGCTCATTACCACGCTCAACCTATTGAGGCCTTATGTGGTTTACCACTCCAAGTCTCAGGGTTGGGTTGTCGGTCTTCTCTCACACTACATATGATCAATACAACCTACGGAAATCAATCAATGCGCAGTCTACTTACACAATTACAACACTCAATAGCCATCACCAACATTTGTAGTTTAAATCGAAACATTACTTCTGTACATTACTTTTTCCAATTTTCCTTCCCCTTGGCCCTATTTTTGACGGAGACACAAATCTCCCCCTCGTTAGACCCTATTCACCTTCAGTTCCCTAATTACTTCCTCCATTCTGCTTTTCTTTCTAAAGCTGGTGTATACGCCTATATCCATCATGTTGTCGCTTCTTCCCGACTTTCACACTGGGACTTCTCTAACCGTCGATTTCAGTTTATGTGGCTGAAACTTTGATTTCCTTCTTTCAAACACTATTTTTATACTGTTTACCGCTCCCCAAGCAGTAGCGACTCTTCTATTTTTGATATTCTGTCTTCGAACATTGAGACACTAATGCAGCAGATCCTAACAGCCAAATCACCACTGTCGGAGATTTCAATGTACAAAACAAAGAATAGCTAAAGCACTCCTCAGACACTACCATCATGGGACGCGAAGCCGAGGCTTTTGCTGTGGTCAACAACCTAAGTCAACTAGTTGACCTCACCACACGCATCCCTGATCGTATTGGTGACCGCGCTCACACCCTTGACCTCATTCTCACATCCATTTTCTCTTCTTTCTCCAACATCACTTCCCTTTCCTCATTAGGCTCATCGGACTATTGTCTCATTTCTTTTCTCACTACACTTCACTACCAAACTACAGATGCAGCTTTTGGCGTTACGATTCAGCTGGGACAGTTTTCGTGAGTTTCTGGTCGGTTATCCCTGGAAGGATTGTTGTTTTAAATATGATTTTTCCACGTCTGTTTCAAACTTCAAGCAGATTGGTTTTCAAGGTACGTATCTTTATATTCTACCTATCATAACAACCAGAAAGGTCCGCCAAACTCTTCGTGGTTTGGATGTTTGTAAACCACCCGGTCCGGACGATATTCCACCTATAGTCCTAAAAATGTGCCCCGGAGTTAGCCTCCGTTCTATGCCGCCTTTTCTGTTATTCACTCGAACTTAAACCTTTCCTTACTCCATGGAAAAATGCCATTAGTTTTCCAATCCCAAAGCGCGGTGACCCTTTCGACCCCAACAACTACCGTTCCATTGCTCTCACATATGTAATTTCGAAAGTTTGAAACTATTATCTCCGACCAGCTGCGTACGTTTCTCCAACGCGAAGGTTTGTTAAATGCCCGTCAGTATGGATTTCGCCCTCGTCGATCTACGGGTGACTTACTGGCGCTCACATCACATTCCTGGTCGACTGCACTCGATAACCACTGAGAAACACACATGGTCTCGCTCGACATCTCGAAGGCCTTCACCCGCGTTTGGCATGAAGGTGTGCTATCGAAATTACCCATTTTGGACTCCACCCGTCTCTGGTATCGCGGCTTCGTTGTTTCCTCAGCAAGCGAACCATCTCCGTCCGAGTGGATGGGTTTCTATCTCGGCCATTTCCTGTGAACGCCGGTGTCCCCGAGGTTGCATACTTTCGCCCACTCTCTTTCTCCTATTTATCAATGATCTTTTATCCCAAACATCTAATCCCATCCACTGCTTTCCCAATTATGCCACTATCCCTTGTTCTTTTTCTTACCCCACACTCCGTCAAGCGACTATCAATATCGATCATGATCGTCACGCCATTAGTGCTTTTTTTGCCTCCGATCTCGGACTAATGTCCGCAGGGTGTTCTATCAACCATGTATGTTTTAATGCTTCCAAAACTTCTCTCCTCTCAGTTTCCCTTAAACGTGTCCTCTTTTCTCCTCATTTGATTCTTAACTCTCTGCCCCTTCTTTCTACAGATTCTCTCTTCCTCCTGGGTTTATCCATAAATTCTTCTCTTCGTTGATCCCCTTTTATTTCTACACGTGCCTCTCGCGCTGCGCGCAAAGTCGGTTTTCCATTCCGCGCAAAGCTTTTCTTTAAACTCAAACACCTTTCCCTTTGTATAGAGCTCAAATCCGCTCGATGTTCGAATACTGCAGCCACGTATGGGGTGAAGCTTTGTATTCCACTGTTTCTCTCCTCGATCGTGTTCAACGTTCAACGGCTGATCGACGAACCGTCTTTGACTTTCAACCCGCAGTCGCTTCCCCACCGCCGTGTAGTTGCTTCAGTATCTCTTTTCTATTGTTACTATTTTGGTTTCTGCTATTCAGAACTCGCTTCTGCGGTTTCCCTTCCATTGACGTCCATCTGGTTCTCGGGCGGGAAGTTACCCTTATCAGGTTTCTGTCCCCAGATATCGAACTTCTACCTTTCAATCTTCTTTTTACCCGAGGACTGCGAAATTGTGGGACACTCTTCCCACTGTCCCCCTTGCAGTATATCGTTAAGTATGAGGTTTACCCGTGTTGCTGCAAATCCCTTCGTGTGCAACGAAAAAAAAGCCAATTGACTTCTCCGTGAGAATATATCCGCTCTATGAGTGAATTCACGAATCAACGTGGGAGTACAGCGCAAAGAGGCACCACTCCCAGCACCACCAGGATTTTTTCTCTCATCATTGTCTTAGAGCGAAATACAGAGAAGCGAATTTTACTGATCGCTGCCAAACTCGCAATGCATATGCATTGCGGTTTGATGGACGGGTACTGCTAGGGTGTCCAGCCACTTTTTCTCTGAGGATGCAACTGTGCACAACGACGGGCTACGTGTAAAATAACAAGGTTCAGTTCAGTTTTACAACCATTACCCATGCACTTTCGTGCGCGGGTTTTGGTTGCTGTCTTTTGGTTGCCAATTTGGATACAATAACGAAATGAAGATTGGAATGTCGAAGCAAATTCAAGCGGAAGATGGGGAATACATATAGAGTGTGTTAGGGAAATAACGAGTGGATGCACGAGCGCCACTGTTTGCGACACCCAGCCATATCACTCAGTGTAGTGCATTTGAGGGTAGTGGTGATCGCCCACGTTTGTACGTTCGGCCCTAGGTTGTTAATGTTCGTTTCGCTGGTTCATGAATGCAGTAGGAATACTGTACTCGGTGGTAGGCAGCTTTGTTGTAATCCGGTTCAACACCACGCCTAACCTGACGGTATATTATATGGTTCGCCACTCCAAGTCCTGGGGCTTAGGTTGCCGGCTTCCATCACTGAACAGCAGGTCCTCGTGACTTTAAGGATTCTACCCGTCTGTTGTTCATCACACAGTGTCTAATAAAATAAATTGATCGCCTCAGTTTAAGAAGTGAAAATAAAACGGAAACCATGGAACTTGACGAGTAGCGTAGCTCGAAATTAGCTTAGATAAACATAAGGATCTCACTATCGCACAGATTTACAAGGGTGTAGAAGCTATTGTCAAAGGTTGGTAAAGCTGGTTCACTATTGCCAGGAAAAACTATGTGACCCGAATAGGATACAGTGAATGAACCAGACAGCATTCCGGTCACAAACACTCACCGCTTGATAGATGTCATCGTTGCGCGGAAAATCATTCGGTTTCCGTGGGAGCACATGGACGTGGACATGCTGCAGAATGAGAAAACGTATAGGAGTCACACACGGACATGTTGTGGACTGGATAGGTGAAAAAGTGAATGGCAAACAAGCACACTATAAGAGACCAATGGCTATTCACTGAGTGCATCAATTCATTTCCATTTCTTCCTTGGCCAATACGGGAACAGGATAAAAATAGATTGTCGGTGTTTGAACACTGTTGTCTACGTCGCATTACACGAGTCTGGTGGGGTAACCGGACGAGCAATGCTGTTAGGCGTAGAGTTTTAGATAATCGCGGGCGTCCACGGGAGCAAGTATTCGACCTCCATAGATTACGTTGGCTGAGACATGTGTTACACATGTCACCATATAGGGTGCCACTGCGAGCGATATTTGCCGAGGCAGGTAGCGGTTGGAAAAACGTTAAGGGTGGTCAAGCTAAGACCTGGCATGAGGGTATGAAAACCTTAACCAGGAGACTAGGTCACATAGGCCCCGTTAGGCTCCATGGCTGGGAACCCAAAGATCATGGTCACCGATGATTAGAGACACTGAGTGATATGGCTGTATGTCGCAAACAGTGGCGCTCAAGCATCTACTTATTATTCTTGTAACTTCAGTCTATATGAATTCACTAGTTTTCGCTTCAACTCGATCTCAATGTTCTAATCTTCATTCTGCTATTTTATCCAAATTGACAACCAAAAGACAGCAACCAAAACCGGCGCACGAAAGTGCATGAATAATGGTTGTAAGAACTGAACTGAAATTCTATTTCTTCGATTTGGGCGACTATCAGTCGCGGTCGACGAGGGCACGTTGACGTCTTAGTATCTGCATCTATTTTTCACTTTCAGTTCCGTTTTACAACCATCAATGATGCAATTTTGTGGGCCGGTTTTGTTTGTTGTCGTATCTATTCTCTACTCCAACTACCACCTAAACGTGTCACGTTCGGGGATTGAAGCTACAAACATCTGATTCACATGTTTGATTCCCATAACGTGAGCAACACAAACTACCGACCATTTTCAAATACGTGGACATTCATAAACATACATCTTCCGAATCCGTCTTCGCAACGTTTGCATCATTGGTTTAATTTACACGTA
>UZAN01051224.1:9119-19238 GCA_900618425.1 Echinostoma caproni | reverse complement strand
TGGGAACGATTGGTTTTGGACCAGCGGGTTGATCTTGTCTGAGAAGTGTGATATTCATTGAAAAAAAACTGAAAAAGCAGCCAACTAACCAATATGATACTTTTTTGCATTTCCCGATGGTTTTCCGAGCATCTGTTTAGTTCTACTCCTAATTGATGTTTCGGAGGAAGTGGTAGCTTCACACTGGTTCCGTTTGATTTTCTTCATGAGTTCACTGGTGTATTTGATGAAATCGGACATTATTCGAATGACACAATTGTTCCCTTGTCAACCAAAGTGAAATTTCATGGAAAAAACACTCTGAACACAATAGTAATTATGTATTAAACTATCATATGATCACAAAATAGATAACGCAGCCGAATCTTGAAAACCTTGCTTTCTTCGGTCTCTCGTAAACTGTTTGATTAAATGTACGATAGAACTGTTTTAGGTTATTGAGGTTCTCTTTAGTTGCTTGCTTTCCGCTGAAGCACAGTAAATAGACTGCTACCTCGGAGCATTCGAGCAGTTCCGGTCTTGAACCAGTCCTAATCGAGCTTGTGAACATATTCTTCGCCACGCATGCGTATTCAGTCCGATTGTTTGGAGCATCTACGCACCAGTCTTTGTTTATCCTTCTTTATGTTCAGCTACTGCGGAAGCAATTTTCTGAGGAACGCAATGCAATTGCGCTCGACGATAGCACTTCCTGTTTCCTGGATAACGCACGCGGTGGTGGCAAAGGTCAGCACGGAAATCGGCATTCCGTGGTTCTCTATTCGGTGCAACCTACCTCCACGGAAACTAAAAGCCCCAGATCTCAGCACAGTGGTCCGTCTCTACGAACTAATTCCACGTCCGTTTCTCCTCACATGCACCGTAAACGGTTGAACAAGTGAGAAAAGAAGCACCACAGAGACCCCCATCGCTTTAATTTGCACTTCAACCCCGTTATACTCTCACTCATTTGTATGCCCATCGTTCAAGTCGCGTCTCTGCGATTGGATTTCCTCTAAATTTGCTATCGTCTGTCTCGTCGAAAATAGCATTTTCATAACTAAGCATCGCACGCTCTCCCTTGTCCTCATTCGCGCTTCGTCCCTTTTATCCACTCACACCATCCTCTGTCACAATTTATCTCTCTTTTCCGTTTGTGTTCTTTTTTCGCGGAAAAGTTGCATATTTCCAAACCTGATCCTGTTCATTGCTGATTTGTTCTTTCCATTATTTTGAAATGAACGAACACATCGAATCACCACAAGTACTCTTGGACGCTGCGTGCTAATTGTATACTGAATGGAGACGAGCTTTAGACTTACATTTTTTGCCTCTGTGCCTCCGGTCGTATATCTTCCATGTTATGCAGGCTGGCTTCCAGGTGATTTTCCATGTCTTTTACGGTTTATTTTTTTGTAGATCTCCTTATTTCAAATCGTTTTATATTAAAAAACCATGATTATCAGTTAGTTTTCTGTTTTTTATCCGACACTTCACAATGATGGAAAGGAGAAAGCGTATAGTTTCGAGAACCCACTGTTCCAGTGTGATTGCTGACAACCCAAAGCCTGGAGTAGCCAACTAAAAAAGTCCCCTATATGATACATACTGCTTCCCCCAGCAAAGTGAACACCGTCGGGACCCTAGAAGGCCGTTTCTTTTAGGGGAGTGTTCGGTTTGAGAAGGGACACTCAGAAAACCGCATTTAGCATTCAGCAGCAATTTACTCCGTCAGATCTAAATGAACACTGTTAATTACTGTTTTCAGTATGAAGTTGATATTTCTCTTTTTTGTAACCAAATTCTACGCACCAATCTAGGATAGATGTTTACCGTAGATTTTCTGCTTGAATTACAGTCATCGCGGAATAATTGTGCATTTAACCATCTACTACTGATGTTTATCACTATCTGAGACTGAAATCCTCACATATATTTCTCACACTGGAGTTTTCTTTGTTTCTGATTGGATTTCGTGCTCTCATCTTTTTCCTCAGGTATGTGCATCAGCATTCTACTACACACCGGATTGGGAAACTCCATTACTTATCAAATTTATAGTCGTCACTTGAGTACAAATGACCAGGACTATCTTCGTCGTCGATTGTATAAACAGGCTGGCTAATTCGACTGTCGTGCTGTTAAATCTGTAATAAATACACTCAGTGGACTTGGCAGCCCTGCAACATGAGGTTGAGAACTGATAGCCAGGTTACAGTAGCCACTACCGCAGCGGGGGTATCTGACGCCGAGGGGGCACATTCTTGAAGATTTTCAGTGATAAATCCATTCCAACTGTAGGATCGCTTGTTTGACGTTCTTTTAACCGCTTCACCTTCCATCCATTTGCGGCTCCCAGCAGTAAGCGTGAATTAGGCGGGATCCCCTGACTCACATCTCGATTAGTCTATCTTCGATCGTAATGCTTCTTAGTGGCGGCCTGACTATACTAAATGCATTATTTTTACCTCGGTCTCAACAGATCTGATCGCAGTCTGCGTTCCACCAGTCGCTCTGATAGTGGGATACCCGGTGTCCGATGGATGATCCGATACCCAAACAAGAAATTATTTAGTCGGCTCTGAAAATCGTCATTTATTTTCTGAATTGCAGTGTTTTACAGTCTGGAATCGCTTTCCAACAAATCATTAGATGCGGTGTGTGTTGATTAAGAACCCCTTCATTTTAGGAACAAGCAGAACTCTTGGATCAGGAAAGAAAGACTCTTATCACACACTATAGTATCAGAAACGCCAGGTGTTGAAAATAAATCCCGAAGAGCATTGATGGTTGTTTAAATGGTGAGTGGTCTATATGCATTTTGGAGGTGCATCGATTGACATTATGCATCACATCATTTTAGCCTATGTATGTTTAGGCGTCTCCAGGGTATCGTGGGCCAATGCCATGGTGCTAACTTTAATGGAGTACAGTGGTCACGATTATTACTAGGGGTTGCAAGTGTGGACCATCTGTTCGATATCTTCACTCACATTTGGCCACCACAGATAAATCCCGGCAAAATATGTCATTCTGGTTATGCCTGGGTAAGAGTGCAGTTCTCCCAAGATCGCCTTTCTCAGTCTATTCGGGATAATCATCCGTCTGCCCCAGGGCAAACAGCGGTCATGTATGTTTAGTTTTTCTTGCCGTCCCAAGTAGATTATCAGGTCGTGGGACTATCCGCCTTCAAAATATTTTTTAATTGCTTTGAGGAAGCATCCCTTTCCGCTTGGGCCTTCACCTGGGTGACCGATATCAGGAAACTATTAACTCACTACGTGAGAAGCCAAAATCTTCCTTACACTTGCGCCACGCGAAAATACTCCCACATTGGAATCCGGTACAGTGCACCTATAACGAGGTTTTTATTCCCCTGTATATGGTATATTGGTGAGCCGGCAAGTATCATGCCCATCTCTGCGTTCTAGGCGAGTCCATCTGAGGAATCGGCTTTTTCTCCCCCCGGGGTCAACTTAGTGCGTTGTCTTTTATTCAGAGCAAGATATATCTGCCCAGAAGAAGCATTAGAAACAGAACTAGCAGTTGTGCGAAAGACGCTGTAAGAAAATGGCAAGCCAGAAACGTTCATTAATCTTAATTGGTCTGAGAATACAAACTAGGTGTCTGCAGCTAGAGCTGAGATAATGATTTTGATCATCAAACTTCCGTTTAAGGAGATCCAGCAGCTGAAAGGGTTGCTAGAGTCCTAACTGCCGCATTTAAAACAAGATTCAATGCTGCCAAACTAAGATGCGTGTTCTCGATATCACTCGTCATCCGATATCAGATTAAGGATAAGTTGCCTATATTGACCTCTTTATTTATCAATTCAATTGCACCCTTGGTGCCACTTCCATAGGTCGTACCACAAGGCAGCCACACAAACACATCAAGAAACAACAACCCATGTGGCTTAGCCACGGAGGAATCGTAGTTATTCCCAGTTCAACTGTTGCACACTTGGTCGAAACTGGACATGGGGTGGATGCTAATTCGGCTCTCACCATCATTTGTCCCGTCCCACAACACAATTCCAAGGCTGTTCGAATTAAAACGTTAGCAACAGCCGAGACAATTATCATCCGCTTTTTGTAACCAGAATTATGTGCTCCAAAGAAACTTGTTCAAGCACTTAAACTTCCATGGCCCAAAGCGGACAAATTCACGCATTGGTGTCGTGATGACCCAAATCGATTATCAAGCCAGATCTGAACAGAAGTGGAGACAAACGTGTCCCTACACCACCCCTGCGATAATTTGAATCCAATGCAACAAAATCCCGCTATTTTCTTAAATCCATGTGATTGTGGTAGCTTAAGATAACATGTTCGCCTACGATCTGTTCCCATTTTATTTTTAAATTTGTGATCGATCTTCAAATCATTACAATAATTAGTACGGAATTATGTTACTCATGAGTAGTCAATACTAATAGCGATATTCCGCAACGGGACAGTCGCCTACTCACCCACAGGTGAGCAGATTTTACATAAAACATTTTCCCGTGAAAGATATACTGCGAGATTCTAAAATTTACCTGTGTTAACATTATATCTAATTAGGTTCATTTGTTTATATTTTCACACATTTTCATGCGCTAAATAGCGTATTTCGTCCGGGAAATTCCGGTGATGTTGACGAGCCGCTTGTCTGAAACGTAAACAATTCAATGTTACGTCTTCTGCCGTGAAATCTCGTTCACACCGCTTTCCCATATTTTTGAAGATAGAACAAACAGTTATGAACAATTGTAAATATGTTTGCTTTTTTAGTATGTATGACAGAATCGGAAGCAGCGTACTTGGAACGAGTGGGCAACCAATTGGCAAGCACTATTTTGCCGATCATACAACGCTGGATGATGCCTGGATCCATCGCTTACTCCGATGAATAGGCAGAATAAAGAACGCTACCATCTTTGGTATACACTCACTTAACGATGAACCATTCACGAAGTTTCATCATTCAGGTGTTCACACCAATGACGTGGAAGGCTACTTGAACCGGATAAAGAGGAGCCTGCCATCCCCCGTTATCCAAAAATCACAATAGTGTATTGACTACTGATGAGTAGAATTAAGCGCTTAGATAACCGAATAGGTGAAAAATAATAATATACAGGTTAGGCGACACGATAACTCTCAATATTTCAAAAGGTCTCCACAGTCGCCCCCCCCCTTCCTAGCCAAAAATCGCAATAATATACGGACTAATGATAAGTAGCACGAAGGTACTTATACTATAATGCTTTTTTGGAACACGAGAAAGTGAATATTAAGATCTATTAAAGTAAACAGAATAAAAAATAATCGACGTGATAACGTTCACTGATGCGTTTCAAGAAAGTTTTTATATCCATCCCGATTTTTGAGGGCGAAAAGTAGAGCTAATAGCGTTACAAAACTAAGTTCAAATGGTCCCATCTCCTGTACCCAACAGAGCCGAAAACTACCTTCAGTATCCACTTTTTCCGGCTCAATTAGGCCTCCGTTTCCTTTGATTCTGTTATACATCACAAAAACGCAAACTGTTTGCAATGGTCTTCCAAGCCCATATTTGCATTCATTCACAACAGTTTAATCTATTTCCGCAATTCTAGACGGACACCAAGCTGTTGGTTTAGGCAAAGAAGTTTGTACGAACTCCACAAATATTTCCAGGACGAAATACGCTATTAACAACAGAGGGGAGATAGCGATATTTCGGAATTTTCAAAAATGAGTGAACATTTAAACATTGCCGTTCGTAAATAAGCTGATTGATACAAAGCGGCCCCTTGGCCGAAATTTCTGAAATTGAATTTTTCTGGAGTGGTTGGAACAAGAACTGCAAAAACTTCGGGAGTTTTCAACAAAAAAGCGTTTGTTCATAAGCATAGCAAACCGACAATTGCGAAAGAACCGATTGCGTCAGTTCTCAAATTGCGGGTCACATTGTACCTTCAATTCGAGGGCGATGACGTAACCCGCCTGTTCTACAAACGACTGAGGTCAGCAATCGCTCGAACCTACTATGCAGCCGACCCCCAAATCGTCTATCGGACAACTAGAATACCCACACCCCCGGTAAAACAACATCTTCCTATGTACGCCAACTCTAATCTGATTTACCAATTCCAATGTGGGTGCGGAGCGACCTACGTGGGCAGAACAGAGCGACAATTACGCAATCGGGTGGTGGAACATATTCCGAATGGGGTCCAAAATCAGTTGAACCAATCGAGGTCAAGTCCGCTGCATTGAAACGACGATCGAAACTACAATGCCCCGTCCTCAACAATTGCTCGACATCTGCTGATGAGGCAACACCAGGTCGACCGAGGTACAGCGTTTCGAATTGTATACAAGTCGCAAGTTTGCTAAGGATTGCTGAAGCGATTGCGATTAATCGATGGAAGCCCCCTGTGTCAGCAAAAAGAACTTTATGTTAGTCTCTCCCTACCCTGGTGATATTCGTCCTTTTGCCCCTCCCTCTTTTATGTTTTGTCTGTTTTTAATGTATTTTGCTTTACTTTGTTGCTATGCCAAAGCCCTATATAAACATTGTATTTCCTGCAGTATGCACCATGTTGAGATGCAGCGAAATCGTCCTTGACATAAATCGTGCAGTATTGCCATATGGTCTTTTCTTTTGAAGTTAATCTCGAGAAAGGCTTGTTTCAGATTCCGAATATTTTTATTATTATTCTTAGGTTTAATTATTCATCTTTGTCCTCGGTGATATACCTGTAATCTATTTTCATTGTTAGTATAACTAATATTATTAACGTTCTACTTGATATTACAAATTTATTACACTTATTATTTATTAGATAATTATGTTCACAGTACTCATAAGTAGTATCGTTTTATAAGGGAAAATATCACTCGGGGGGGGGGCCGCAAATAAATATAATGTTGACTCCACGTTATTTGTGTGGACACCTGTCCCTTGATTGATGAATCCTCGGGAATGGTTCACTTTTAAGTGAGCGTATCCCAATGACGACAGTGATCGGTAAGCGGCCCACTCATCGAAGTAAACGATGGATCCCGGCATAATCCATCGTTGGATTATCGGCAAAAGGAAGCTTGCCGATCGGTTGCCCACTTTGTTCCAGGTATCCCTTCCTTTCGAAACGGTCATACATACCGAAAACCCAAACAGTTTCGGATGGTCTTCCACGTCCATATTTGTATTTATTCATAACAGTTTCGTCAATTTTGACGATCTTGGACGGATCGCCGAGCTGTCGGTTGAGTGAAAGCAGTGTGGGAACACGTTTCACCGCAGAACATGTACCACTGTATCGCTGCTCTTTCGAACAAACGACACATGCTACTGGCAAGCACAATGAGAGTTTCCAGCGCGAAATATGCTATTAACTCCACAAGAGAGAATGTTCCCTTTCGAAGAGAAATGGTTTTCTTATACCGACAACAGCGAAACTCAAATCCGTTCAGTGCCTTACTATTCTCCGCGGTATTCATAGGGTGACCGCAAACACAGTCACGCTTTTTGGGTAATAAATTTCGATCTTGTAGGTACTCACCACGAAGGGTGAGACATAATTAGCGCACAAAAATGATTGACTATTTGGTAGACCTGATCGACAGTCACCCCCCCCTTCAACATTTTTATTTCGTTTAATTTTTAATTAAATTTCACATGGAAAATTTTCTTGTTAAATATACAGCTCAAAAATGTATAATATGCATGGGTCAACATTATATTTATTCACCTCAATTTGTTTATATGTTCAATCATTTTTGTGCGCTAAAGATGTCACACCCGACGTGGATGAGGTCATTTTTATCACAAATTGAAGGAGGCTCTTGTGTTGAATACCTGCAAGACCGGAAACTGCTAGCAAAAAAGCGTGACTGTGTCTGCGGTCACGCTATGACCCTACAGGAATCGGCCAAGGCACTCGATGGATTTGTTTTTCGCTGCTGTCGGTGCAAGAAAACCGTTTCAATTCGAAAGGGCACGTTCTTCGAGAATTCCAGGATATCTTTGTGTCTGCTCGTGGAATTATTAGCAAACTTTGTATGTGATATTTCTGTTGTGCTCGCCAGTAGCATGTGTCGATTGTCCGAAAGGGCAGCGATACAATGGTACGTGTTCTGTCGCGAGATATGTTCCCACAAGCTGCTTACCCTCAACCAACAGCTCGGTGGTCCGTCCAAAATTGTCGAAATCGACGAAACTGTGGTTAACAAATGTAAATATGGACGAGGAAGACCATCCGAAGCTGTTTTGGTTTTTGGGATGTACGACCGATTCCAAGGAAAGGGATACTTCGAAAAGGTAGACAACCGATCGGGAAGCACACTATTGCCAATCATACAACGATGGGTTATGCCTGGTACCATCATTTACTCAGATGAATGGGCAGCCTATCGAACGCTGTCGTCCTTGGGATATACGCACTTGACGGTGAACCATTCCCGAGGATTCATCAACCGGGCGACAGGACTCCACACCAACAACGTGGAAGGCTACTGGAGTCGGATAAAGAGGAGACTGAAGACAGTTTCTGGCTCCTTGGTGATAGGAGGTGGGAACATCTAGATGAAGTTCAGTACCGCTACTGTTTTCACTGTTCGCCCTCTAACATTGAAATGGAAATTCAAACCTTTTTGCAGCACATCAGTGAGCGTTACTCTAAGTATTTTTATTTAATAAATTTTTATGCACGGTTTCTCGTCTTTTATCCATGAAAATGGAATATAAGAGCGATCATGCTACTTATGTGTAATCAGCTTAATATTGCGCCTATAGCCTGGGGGGGGGTGACTGTCGATCAGGTCTACCGACAATTTTAACAAATGAGGAAAATTAGATGCATTGTTAACATATGCACATTTTTGTATTACATCTTTCACAGGATAAATTTTCATGTAAAACTTATTCAGTTAGACAATGAAATGAAAAAGTTTCTATATCCGTCTCGAATGTTGGAGGCGAAAAGTGAAGCCAATATCGGCGCCACCTCTAATCCCCTACATCGTCGGACGCTGCCCAGTCAACATACCATAGCGATTTTTGGTTAGGAGAGGACTGTGGATCAGGTCTACCGGAAATTCGTCGAACATAAAGTAAAACACGTGAACTGGATAGCTGTTTCGACCTGATTGGGTTTCATCATCGCAACTGCAAAACGCCATGCCCCCAGGGAGGATCGAACTCCCGACCCCTGGTTTACGAGACCAGTGCTCTAGCCACTGAGCTATGGAGGCACGGTTGCGCAGGGGTTTGTTTTTATTTTTATATAAACAAATTTATGGCCCTTTTATCAGTGTATCAACGCAGCGGAGACAAAATCAATGATAGGTCAGGGAACACCCAAGGTAGCCAGTTTCATCTCTCATGCTGGCGGATCGTTGTCACTTTTTCATTGAAGACTACTGCGAACGCGTTTTACCTGGATTGAGAAATGTGAACGTACAGTTGAAATTCCATTTTCGTTATTTGTCTCAACTAGGCGTACTCAATGAACGTCGATAAAACCCTCATCACTAACATATTTTTAAAGCTGAACAACGCAAATCAACGACCGAATGAGCCCGAAAGCTGAACACAAACGTTCGTAAAATATATTTATTCACAATTTGGATTGCTTTGTACACGGTTTTTCTTCTTCTTGCTTTTGGGTTCTACAAAAATTGAAGAAGCGAATTGAAAACACATCTGCTGATTTACCTACCATGTCTCGATGATATTGTATCTGAGGGACGTTTCTGGACACTAGATTCATATGATTTGAGAATGCGACGACGCCAAAGAGGTTTGTTATTCATAAACAGCTCAAGATTTAACTTGTAGTCAATAAAATGGCCATACTGATGCGAACGCAACCGCTGGTGGGCACCGACAAGTTGTTCGGCCATTTTCTCTTTCACCACCATGGGTTCGGAACAAACGTCTGTGGCTAACCACATAGCTTCCACCACGTGGCTTCCGGTTCGGTCACAAGCCAATGTCGTGAGATTAGGCTGACAGATGAAGGAACAGATACAACGTTTTATGAAGCTTCGAAAGTGGTGCGTGAGCAACAAAAAAGCGCATGAAATGAACGTGGAGATGTATTACAGAGGAGCACAGAAAAGGGTCACTGAAAGTGAATTAACCAGCACATAACGTTTAAAGTTTTAC
>UZAN01051219.1:5907-19244 GCA_900618425.1 Echinostoma caproni | reverse complement strand
CAATAATAAACACATGTCTTCTTACTTCCTTTTTCTATTTATTGAATATACAAATGTACAGTCAACTTTCAGGAAGAGGGCTGCGGTCACACAAAGGCTGTCTGGGGAAAATACAGATATAGTGAAGACGGGCGGCGGTGGAGCGGTTTGAACTCGCGACACCCAGGTCACCGTTTGTGGACCTGACCACTTGGCCACCACCTTATTGAAAAATATTCAATAACCCGGAGGTGGACAAAACGTTCATAAAGCGAGTCATGAGGATTTGAATCAGTTAGAATTTTTATCAGAAATACTGAGAATTTTCGAAGACGACAAGATATTGACTAAAAATCCGGATTCCGAACCAACAACTAAAAAGACACGTTTCAGGTTTTGACAATGTCAGCCGCTCAATTCGGCACTGAGGTGTTTTACGCACCTTGGACATCTAACCCCGTCAAAAGGTCGTATGATTCAATGAACTGGACACCGACACCCAATGAATTGCACCTTTCACGCACTACTTCGTTTGTTATGGTGCCTAGACTGGCTATTAAAACGCTTCTTTCGTGAATTCCATAAGAAATTCACCTGCTTTTGTCTTTGCACCCTGACAGTGTCATGTCCACAAACAAACTGTGGAACATTTTCATGAAGATTATTGCACGGTTATATTGGATTCCCAGATAAAAATTAATGAACTTCACGGTTTTGGATAGCCGAGGTGGAGAAAAAGTATAAATACTTTATTTTTATGTCCCTAAACAGTACATAAACTCTACTTTTCTATCGAGCTTTTCAATTTCAGAATTCAGTTGAACGCTTTGTTTAAGAAGCAAAGGAAATCGATGAGAGTAATCTAATGATTAATTTAGGTAGTGCTTTTTTGTCGAGATAGATGTAAGGTTTGTTTCGCTGTCGATTTTGATTGTATTGTGTGTCCTGTCTGATTAAATAATTTACTGTTGTTGTTCTTTTTTAAGGGTCAGAAACAAGATCTGCGGGCAAATGCTGGATGTAACCTAGCGCTCCTTTCTTCAGTGTTTTTTTATTAAATCAATGGGAAATTATTTATGGTAAAAATGTTTATGATTTGATTCCAGTTTCTAATTTGAGACCAGATTGATGATTTTGTTGAGTCAGATTTTGGTATAAGCTGGTACTTTAAATAAACTTCTCATGAAATAAGTTAACTTGAGAGTAAAATAAGGCGTTCTTGTTCAAAGAATCTTGGCATGCTTAAAATATGATTCGCCATCCCCACCCATACATATTAATGTCGTTCTCAGAATAAGGCCTTTCTACTATATTGTAACTTTTGGAACGAGTTCCGCTTGCGATAATATATCTTCTCCAGGCATCATTTGTACGCAACTTCCAGTTCTCAAGGCCTTTCCTTTTGTTGTGCTCTAGGAGCAAAAATTGTGTTTCATTCCCTGCACCACCACAAGTTGTCCGCATGGGACAGCCGATTTCACCAAAACGATGAAAATGAATCAGCAGACTGCATGTTTATGAGAATGTCGCTGTATTACGATCAGCAAAGGATTCTCAATTCCTAGGCGTACTTCTTATTCGTGCAAGAGTAAACTTCATATGAACATGAGCTGATAATAGTACCTACGAACTCAAGCTCGGGAATTTCAAATTGTGTGACGGCAGTGGGGAGCTGCAATTGTATTCCATATGGTTTTCCAATATAATCAAGATGATGGTAGACAACGATCATTCTGGTAAAGTCCATTATTAGTCTGTTTTGAAATCAGTAAGATAACTTTCCCTTTGCTTGTCGGCGTTTTGTTTTTGCTTGCATTTTGTCCCACTGGGTTTATAGGTCCCTTGTTACTTTCCCCGGTCTTTTTAACAAGCACCTCGTATTCATTTGCCGGTCCCTGAAGTTTCTGTCAGCATGTAGTCTTATACCAGTGGAACATCTGATACAGCATGGGTGGCACACCTCCTCAAGTAAAACATTATCCACTAAAATTTTATGTGATACTTCCTATCTCCTTTATTCTGCTCTTAGTCCATACCTTTCTTATTCATCCACCCGTTCCAGACATAAACTTATAAAGGCACGCACTGAAGCTCACATGCGCTCAATTGCATTATATCACGCCAGACTTCACACAATCCATGAACTCGTTGCAGAAAAGCTGCGCAAAATGCTAAACTAAACCAGTCATAACCACCCTGGTATGCCCTTCGTTTTTAATGTGGTTGTGCACTTTCACTTATTTTAAATGCTCTATTATACTTCGCATTGTTTTTAATTGCTGACAGACCGTGGTCATTTGGTTGCTGAATATCCACCCTTTGAGGTGAATAAAGCGATTCCTTGACTTGACCTGAGTAGGAAAACGAACCGATGTGAAATTAATTTGAAAACATTTAATTTTTCACAAAACCTATTACATTCACTTCTTCAGTAATTAAAAATGATCTTAAATTAGGTATTTTGAGTCATTTATCGAAAAAAAACCGATCAAATATTTGCCATACTATACGAATATTGGCAATGCTAGTAATAGTAATAATGATGCCATTCGTCTGGACGATCGTTCGGCTTTGGCCAGCGAGCCATGAAGTTGAAACCGTGTCACATAACACACAATGCTCCGTATTCCGAGTCTGACTGCTATTCAATGAGGTTTATAAAAACGGTAGCGATACACATCACTTTTTTATTTGAAGAGGATTCAATCCAATAATTGATATTTTGTTTGTACGTTCTACTGAGGTGTCCTGGACATTATCTCTCGCAAATGGACAGGTTATGTGACGTTAACACATGTCACTCACTGATCAACGCAGGGGTCCTGTGGACCTGACTCGTTTGCTGTACTGCATTAGCTATGCTTACCGCAATAAGGTCACGCTAAACTCGATTTGGAATACGGTTAACCACTCGGTCACTTAACCGCTTCTCTGCCCTACTAATGTAGGTGTCCATACATGCAAACATCTGATTTCGTGTAATTTGGAGTAATCATTTGACCGCTAAATCAATGACGGAGGCCTGAAGTTCACGCGTTTTCGCTACTGGTCAATGGTNCGCGTTTTCGCTACTGGTCAATGGTGAAGATCAAAACTAGGTCAAAATATGATAAACAAACCTTCACAATTTCTCATCCGATGAAACATTCTGAAAATGAAGGTAAATGAATAATAAATGAATAACAATAAAACATTCTAATAACAGCGAAAATGCTCATCGCATATTGGAAATCATTTTGGCTGCTATTTATCTTCTTCTGTAGTAAATAAGATGTGTTAAAGAAATGAAAAAACAAGCAGGTTTACATGGACAGAAGTTCCTGCCTTCTGTTTTCCGAGGGATTCTCTGCCAATGATAATAAAATCTTCCAGCGGGCCCGAAACGTCAATCCGATTAAAGTACAATAATGTTTGTCTGCTACATACGTCTAACTGAAACCGCTCCATAGTAAATCTTAATATACACTTAAGGTCGTGTTCCATGAAATCAGATATCAGTTAAAAAACATAATTTATCTAGTTGGAACACTCCACCGCATGAATTTGTTTTTATGTTTGTCAGTAACAAAGAGTATTTGCACCATCTAATGGTGTACCATTAGATGGTGCAAATACTCAACTGATGTTTTTTGTTGAAGCTCCAGAGCACTTCAACCTGATAGAAAGAAAATTGAATTCCTCATGGCTTTTATGAAGTTTTATCAATGAAAGAGATAGGTTTTACGCAACTGGGTTATAATTGTTGATGTAACAGAAAAAAATAACAGCTGATTGTGGGTGGCCTTAATTTTTTAACATAACAACATAACATAATAACATAATTTTTTGACATAAACTACGGGCTCACGGAGACCCCGGGGAAAGCATAAAGCATTTAATCAATGGCTTTTCAAAATGACATGAAATTCAATGTGGGAAAATACTAAGTCAAATCACTTCGCCAAGAATGTCTATTTTTGTATCTACTTTATTCACTCTCTCAAACTACAGTCGTGACTTGAGGACTGTATTCTAATGGTTATTTGGAAAGGTTATATTCTTATCAGTTGAATTTGTTTTACTTTGGCAAATGCTGCAGCAATCTAGATTGTTCACTGCCAGAGTCTTCGCCCAATGTTCTTCTCCGCTAATATTTAATCCAACTTATTACGCCAAAATTGCCGAATAAATTGTTAGCATGAGTGCTTTGCTATCAAAGGATGGATCAGATGTAACGCTCAACCGTCTCGCATCTTGCTACCCTCCATCTGAAACTTAATCGTATATTGGTGTGCCTGACATTTTAACACTAGTGAATCCTCACACAACAGTGGAATTAAGTGGCATCATGCCATGCTTTTCCTACATGATACCGTAGATGACATTCGTCTTCTTGACCAATTACTCCATTCAACTGTCGGCATTTTGTGGGACTAGGAAAACATTGACTCAAAAGTGTTTTTCATGATGAAACGTTAATTAGAAATATTATTTTACAAACAGTCAGCTGAAAGCTTTTTCTTTTGGTTAGCAGGAATCAACTGCTTACGGTCACCACCGCAGCCACATATCCCTTCGATTCTATATTTCCTGAACCACCCTTGAATTAACCAAAGCACTTTTCTAAATAATCTGCTTAACCTTGTTGTATTCAATAAATAAAACATCCTGAATGTAGTGATTATTAATAATCTGTTGGGCAAACAAACGGTGATTCACAAGACATGCTTATTAGACATGAACAGTGAGGCAGAAAGTGTGTCCTTCCTACCTTGTTCTTTCACAGATTAGACATATGGTACAATGAAGCTCAGATCCTGAAAACTGGTCTCTTTTCTAACAGACCGATTTCAAGATCGAACCCTCCCTGAGGATTGCAAAATTCCAAAGCCCAAATTGGAATTACGCCACGTTAACTATGTTGTGAGTTTTTACTTCGTATTATGACTTGCAGATACCAAAATAATTGAATAACCACTCTTTCAATATTCTGAAATACTTGCATTAAAAGTCTTCATCTTTGTGGTGCAGATACATTTTAGTTTTGATAAATGATATCGGCATTTTTTTATTTAATTGAACTGAGATAAATAAGCTTACAGGAATACTTGTCGAATAGGCTTTTACATAGCTCTCATCTGTCCTTGGTTAGTCAAACGAAACTTAACGTCCGCAACTATTCAACAGATTTTAGCATCTAATCCCAATTACTTTGTTTTGAAAATAGAACATTAGGGATTTCGATGCATAAAATTTGTAGGATTGGAGTGGTTTAGGATTATACGGTACTTCGGATTACACGGTCTAACGCAGTCAAATCGAAATCGAAGGTTAATAATTATCAGCAAAGTTAGTCTCTGGGCATGGTTATCCTTCAACAATAAGCAGCGGTAGTGAGAATACAGACCGGTGGTTCAGGAATAATTATTTATAACCAGTAATAAATCGAGACATTATGAACAAATGTAACGTAACGTGCTACCAGTTATAGCATTATGACAGTAACGGACAGAACGGGGCAGCAGGAGCTGAGAGCAAACTAACTAAATGAAAAACGTAAAAAATAAAGAAGGGCAAACACATGACTCTAAGAGTTCAGAGAGCCGCGAGTGACTCACAGTTCAATATTCGGAAGGTGCGCGTAGAGCCAATCCGGGAAAGAACTGGAAGGGGCAGAGAGCACATTTGGTGGCTGGTGGCCTTCATACAATCAAACAGAAGCTAAGTACCGATGTATGCGTGTGTTAGTAGACATCAGTTAATAGAATAATAGTAATAGGCTGAATTCACATATGTGATCAGGTTCGCTAGTTCGATCTGTACAAAGCACTTACCGATCTCATTAGATATAACGTGAAATAAACAAATGAATTTAATAACGATAAGAAAAGGTGTGGTGAATTAAAAGCGTAACAAAAAAGATTAGAAAACACACGACAACTAGAGATGTGTAAGTGTAAAAACGGTAAAATTATGCAGGGCAGTCAAACGGGTTTACAGTTTGATTTAGTAAAATCATCATTTGACAACCGGAGGAAATCGACCCATTTTATTCGTTGATTTTCTAGGCACTGCAAAAATGATATATTATTAGGTGAATATGTCAATAATTATCGGAGGTCTAATATTGGCTTTGTCGGTCTCAGATCCTACCACTCACGACGTATATTTGCTGGGTTGAAATTGCGTTTCCCAAGTATACTGCTCGTTAAAACAAAGACCTAAGTGGATTNTTTGTGATATATCCTTCGTTGGACGGGAAAACAACTGTTTACTTGAACTTATTTCAGTGGAATGTTTTTTCTATCTGATAAGCAAACATTTAGGGGATCACTAGGTGACGTGAATTATATTTGGTCACTTTTGTAGATCCAACTGGTTACAGTATAACTATGTTGCTTCTGGTCATTTTGTTAAAGTCACGATGTAAAATCCGTCTGGTTAATTTTACTTTGTCGAGGAAAAGTTGCACTTGTTCTCACCTGTTATGGCTTTGAGTCTGAGTGCAGCTGAACCGTGTTAATTAAGTTACAATGAAACCAATGACCAGCTACGTTAAGTATCTGAGTACTGTTAGTTCCTAATCGGGGAACAGAACTATAAATCAAAAGGTGCATTGTTTTAATCAATCGAAGTATGACTTTCAATCGTAATTTTGAGGACTATAATAGAGCAACTACTCAGATGGTCTACACAGCTGTATTTGAACGCCTAAGGAATTCCCCATGAGCGAACTCGCGGAGTCAGATATGTAGTTACTTATTTCTAGTAATACCTTCAAATCTATTTGAGTGACACTCACGTTTGGTTCGTAATAAAATGTGTTTTGACCCCAGATTTCAGCTAAAAATACTCTGACAAATCTTGATGGATGACCTCCTTATTTGTTCTAGCTCCTCCCCCATGCTCAATAAACCATTTGGAGATTTCAAACAAGTCTGAAATATTTCAAAAGGTTTGAGTTATATTTACTAATTTACCGCCAAATGATCTTACTTTTCCCGAAACCCTCAGACAATTAAATTCTTCATGATTGTCCTGCTAAACATTTTCACTTTGTCATTGATAAACTTCTGTCATAGAATAAAATAATTATTCTGCTGCAAATTATTGGAATCCACCAACCGGTGGAATATTGGTGTACAATCGCTTTAATTCAAAATTAGGGTTTGTAGTTCCTTCCATATTGAAAGCTGTTTTAGTGAACAGCAACGATATTGCACTAAAGTGTTGGAACGCTCTATACGGTTTTTCACCTTTTGTGTCTCATTCGCAGAGGAAATCCATCGGTTTCCTCGAGTATCAATCCGGTAGTTTAACAGATGAAGCACAATCACATGATGTTCGTGGCCAAAGGATTTCAAATAAGATTGCATCAGTTTTTCGATACTCAGTAATGCACAGCTCTTCTTTGCGTGCTTGGTTCGAGTATGGTGGCTCGTTCATTCTAGAGTTACTCTTCAGGGTTATGACTCCACCAAAACATTTGATTAGTGGCCAAAAGAGAGTCATGAGACGTTTCATTCGATTAATTAATGTATTCTCAGTTAGTTTTGTGGTTTTTGCTTCTAATCCCGATTTTGTCGCCGGATTCGTACTGCTTATGTGTGCATTTTACACTTCAAGCATTTTTCAGACTTCTATTGAACACTGCACGAAATAATTTACATTTATTAGGCTCTACTGTCGCGGGAAGTACAGCAGCTTCTCTTAAGTGAACATGAACATTCAGTCACTAATTTACTTCCAAGGTTGCTTAGAACGAGAGCATTTTCAATGAAACGCACCAAGAAAGCCCCGGACAAAGTTCGCTCCTAGCCAGCCCAAAGTTCTGAGTGTTCTGTATTAAACACACTTGAACACTCCACATGAACCAGGCGTGCATGAATATCCCATTTGGATTTTCGCATGTACACATAAATGCGCCGTCAAATTCGAGCTAACAGTCCGAATTGTTGTAGTGATTTGTCCAGTGTGTGTGCGCATGCGTTTGTATGCAATTGTCTGGTGGCCATGTGGACAGAGAAATACGCACATGATCTGTTTACATACATGTTCGTCGATTACACGTTAAGCGCTGCGGTCCATGTGCGCTTATATGCCTGTTGGTGAACGGCTGTTTGAACGAATGAATGAATGAATAAATCAGCTGCTATATCTGTGATATAAGTCAGTTTGTCTCTGTAAACTGGTCTATTTGGATCAGCACCAAACATGATTTTGACGAAACGTGGCGGACAACCCATCGAACCCAGACAAAATCCACAACGAATCTAACCTCCTCCGCTTACCGCCCCCGTGTCAGATTTATATCGTCCACTCTCAGCTGACTGATATAGTGCAATTCGAACTCACCGATTCATTATTTCATATGCGACCTCCTTCCGTTCACGGGGGGGGGGGGGGTGCTTTGGCTAGCAACCACGGCACCTTGGTGTGAATCGACCCAGTCTATTTAGGACGTGGATATATACATATATATACATATATATATATATAAGTACACATGTAGTTATTCAAGATCTGACAACTTGGAGCTGCCGTGGAAAATTAGTAAATGTGAGTTGCGTTCACATTTCATTTGCTAGCTCTTTAAACGAAACCGGTTAAATTTGGAATCGGTTCAACCGTTTCAAATTGAAGCAATTTCATACGCATTGTTTTATTCACAAAAACTTTATATCGTTTTTCGCGTTGTTTTTGTGGTTGACTATAGACTGATGAATTTTCTGGTGTTGTAAACCATATTGATTATTGTAAGAGACAGAAACATATCTCCTTAGAAATTGGCAACGATTGCTTCTGGTTGTGTTATAGATATTGAATGAATTTTATTCCTCCTCGTTGACGGTTCCAAAAACTTGAAGCATTTTGATTCAGAGATGGGATTTCTAGAAGAGATCCCTTTTATCTATGATGCCTCGGCACATTGTTTTAACCCGTATGAAATTAATCATTGTTTGATTCGATAAAAATCGAACGGAACCGCAAACTGTGTTAAAATAACTTCCCAACGAAAAATATACATTGAATTTTATTCGGAATTTTGGTTAAATTTCCTTCTTTTACATTGCGTCTAGTCTCACACGAACGCAGTAGGATTTATTTTATTATGCCGGAGAAACCTAGTACAACAGGTAGGGGGAAAAAGGAAGAATGTATTGTGAATAACCGTCGAGTGTGGCAATTACCTTTGGTTAATGCATTACGAAGCAGATAGAAGAACACAATGAGTGCAACATTGTTTTAAGGGACAGAGAAAGCTTGAGTAAAATAGTATAGTGGTATAAAATCACTGTTCACTGTCATGGTAATCCCCTATTTTATCATGAAAATTACAACGCTTAGTCTCAAGACTATCTCATGTTTTTATTTGTCCTGGCCATCCCTTAGACTATCTTTAGTTCAGTTTTACATACTCCCAGTAGGCACTGGACTCAAGTTGGCTGAGATCAATAATGACCTGTGTTCCACCAGAAGCCGTACGGCATTTGAACTCCCTCTCACATCAGAAATGTGTATAGTATCCAGTTTACAAGCGGACTGACCGAATTTGTTGATTCGAGTTTCTTTCCGAGGTCATGATCAGTGCCCGTCATTCAGTTCACTTCATTTCTGCGGGACTGATTGAACCTTGTCAACTAGCAAATACTCCTCTCGATCTGTGAGCTGGGCAGTAAAGTTTCACTTATTCATCGGAATTTGCAACATAGCCTAATCTCACCGGTAGTTGAGATTATGTTTATAAAGTTCTATTACTAATATTTTCGTAGCAGTCATTGTGGATATCCGGAAGCCATTTCGAAACTTTGGAGTCGGCATCTTCTACATATATCTGCTGAGCGTACTCAAGGGATGGTATCTCAATGAGACACCAATATTGAGCCAAAATGTTCAAATATCGTTAGACGTTGTTAGTTTCTATTATCATGAGTTAGATCCTCGATCCCAAATACGAAAATCTGCAGAACGGATTGATTGTAGATCAACCAAGTTCATGCAGTCACGCTCAATTTATCTTCATCTATTTGTAGTTTTGTCCCAACTTGATCGAAGTAAATGATTTGCGAGAAGTACGAAGAGCAAAAAGGCAAATTACATTGATTTTTGAGAGTTGTACAGTAAAATCACCGATTTGGCACAGATTATAGTGTGAACGTACGAAATACCGTTAAATCTATAGGAGCCATTAAACATTTGTCCAGCTTATTTCACATTCAGACACAGTCATCGAAGTAAATATGGTGATTGTACAGGCGAATAGCTTCCAAAGAGCTTCACCAAACTTGAGCACGTTTTGCCTCTTTTGAAGTCAAAATTCCGTGTTTCTTGAAAACCATTGAAGTTCAGATGTGGAAAAAGCTGTAGAACGTACGAACACCGTTCCTTAGACTCTAAGGTAATTATAGTCACGTGCCGTTTTTTCTCAGCCGAAAATTATCACCGTGAATGTGCTGAATGTTAAACTCAACTCAACACAGTTCGCAGTCAATGGAACTCGATCATTGTTCACTATTTGGGAAAATGTGTAACATAGATAGAATTATGGAACTAGCGTTTACTAATATTTTAACATAAGCATTCCAAAATTTGAATGCCAGTAAACTGTCTTCCTTTACCATTGAATTTTGTTATTATTCACTGGACCGAATATTTCGTAAATTTTACAATCGATCTTTTCATGTGTTTAAAAACTATTTCATTTAATATTCGATCACTCGATTGATAGATCAGGGACATACATGACATTTTAAATAACCTAAGAAAGAGAAACTATTTCCCAATTTACCCTAATTGTCTAGAAGCGCGACCGAGTTCTAAGACATTGGTAGTCAGAGAACTTCATGTTGTTTTCTGGTTTAGTGGGTTAAAACTACTTATATATGCCCCGAGCAGGCCAAACCTCTATGAGTGAAAACCGTTTCTTGCATTTCACTTTTCATATCCTCATGTCAGGGTTCTTCGTTTTTTCCACCCATCACCTAAATCGGCAAACAACGTGCGCTGTGACAATCTATTTAGTGACATGAGCAGAACATTTTCAACCAATATTGTATACAAAGTTTGATTAATTACTCCAGTGGATGACCGCGGTTTCCTAAAACTCTGCTTCTAACCTCAGCAGACTCATGCAATGCGGAGTAGACATTCGTGTTTGAACTCTGACGGTTTATCTTAAGGTTGCTTTTGTAATGGCCAAGTCTATGCACCGTATGGGAGAACTCCCCGAACTGATGCAGCATATAACCCAGCCTTCACAGACAGTCGGATATTGCAAAGGTATCACAATGTCTTAAGCCGGCAAATGCCACTCAAACCTTGTATATGCCTGCCGACACTTCACCCGCCGGGTGAGGTATAGCTGAACGAGGAATGGGTTGTTTCCAGAATCAAAACGATTACGAAGTCAATTTTACCATAGTGTTTGACTCATAATAAGTACAATAATAGGTATACTAAAGACTAAGCTAGCATTATGTAAATTACACCAGTGTTGGATTTCGGCATACTTCACGCAGCTCATCAATTGCAAGTTGACCGAACAAACGGATTTCGAGTCAGATCTCGGAATCATGCGATTTACTGTCACGATTTGGAGAGACCTTCACTCGCCTAGCATGCAGTATTTACGTCGGAAAGACATTTTGACCTGCGAAGCTATGCTGACCTCAGCTCTCAGCGGATGCAACAAGTGTAGTCTTACTGGGGTCAAATGGAATGAATATCTGAACGTGGAACTGTTAAGCNCGAGTAGCAACGCAAATTAACTGGGTTAGGTTGTAAGGTCAATTCTTTCCAACTTGATACAAAACATAAGCGTAAGCCTGTGGTTTGCTTAGGCTCACTAAAATCGATCAGATAAACTACGTAGTTGCGATGGGAATTTTTGTACTATTTCCTGTTTTATACTTTGTCCTTAGTTCAAATCGAACAACGAAGACCAATTTCGATCTCTTAGAAGAGCGTTAGTCAAGTCGCTGTCTGATACAAGAAAAAAGGTCGTCCAATATCCTGACTATAGAACTTCAAACATTTAGGGTACCCTCACTGACAGTAATAATAATTCTCAATACTATTATATATTTTCTTAAGGTACTTTTGCGACCAAAAATACGATCAACACGAATACACTTTTTAAACGTCACAACTTTTATTATATCACTAAACAACACCTATCGTACACTATCAGACAAACATTTATCGAGGCTGAGGCGCTATCCCTTAGGAAAATACATGCCACGGGGACATAAAAGCTTTACGGTTGTTCCACATCAACATAAATATAATTTTCTAATTCAACTTTGCCTTTGACTGCAGTTTTATAAGCGAAAACAAAATTCACTCAGCTACCTGCTCCAATAAACACCTACTAGACTAGTCAGAAAATCACACCCGGATTGTGGGAGAACCGTGATAATCAAGCTATTAATTAATACGGGTCATAAGTTCGACAGGCTTAATACGTTTACCGAATGTTTCTAAGCCAAATCGAATGGAACGTTCTGCGTCAACGAATCAGCACTAAGTATACCCTTTTCAACTCACTAATGGTCAAAACCAAACTCGGCAAGCCAAACTATTTTATCCCCTAAGTACCGGTCGGATTATTCTTCCGGAGGCATAAGAGAAAATTTCATGTCAATTGAAGTGGTACTATAAATCGCCCAGGTCTTCCACCAATTCGTTGGTTGATATTGTTTGGAATACTCAGCCCGATTCTGTGTGGTTGACCTAGCGTCGGTCTGATGATGGTTATTCATATCCTAGTTAATTAGATCCGCCCGCAGTTATCCACTAACCTACCCTATGCTTCCCGTTTCAATCTCATCCTGAGTTTGTGTTCCGATAACTAAATTACCCCTTAGGCGAGAGGAACATGCTACTCATGATTTTAGCATCGCAGATTATTGCAGTGGATATCAATCAAAATACTAGTACACAATAATACAAGTGCATCATTATTCTCAGATTTTATTTCTTCAAATTATTCGTTCCAAAAGGTGATGATTTTGTAAGTAATATATTGCGGGCTGTTTGCAACCGTACTCCGTCTGTGTGCGACCCGTAGGTATCATATGCACTAGTCAATCGATATCGCATAGCGGTAGAGTGTAAGCACTAGAACAATCTATCTTGCTTTCATTGTTTGAGAGTAATGGAGGATTAGACTTACATGATGAATTCATTTTGCAAATGAGGCATGAGCTGAAAAGCTGGGAAGCACTGAATCGCTGTTTTGACCTTGTTGGGTCGCGTCAGCAGTGTGAATCCATCGATCAAGCGGGAGGATTGAGCCTGGGATCTCACGGGTAGAAGGCAAGCGTGCTATAGACTCGGCCACCGGGCGGCAGATCAGACCATTCCTCATCTGGAATATA
>UZAN01051216.1:7972-19249 GCA_900618425.1 Echinostoma caproni | reverse complement strand
TATATATATATATATTATCGGTTTGGGAGTGTGCCTGGCATCTAAGCAACAGTTGTTTTGAAAAATGTGTGCGCTTCGGATACGTCTGAAAACGATGTGAAAGTAAATTTTGTTACCGGAAACGAAAAAACCAGAGCTATATTGCTTGTCTTTCATTGTATCTATTTATCGCTCTTATGGGGCTTGGAATTCAAATCAACAAACCGTATGACATACGCTTCACTGACCTCCATTCTGGACCACAGCTCTCATCGTTTCTGATCAACAAGCATATACATCCATCGGGCTTCAATCTGGCGAACGGGCCGTACCAACAGCAGTCAGTGCCGAAACTAACCCCCTCATTCCTCTGGAGGCCGGCCATAATCTGACCGTCGCAACGCTTCTTCCAACTTCGCTCAACACGTACCGAGAGAGAGAGATGGAAGTGAGTGTTGTACGATGAAGAAGCGTACAGAAAAAACAACTGAATCATTGGAGGTGGTCATATCTTTTGAAAACAACACCAGATGCACGTCTACCCCCATCATTGTCTCCTTCAGACACGGACAATGCTTCGGAGACATCGGGGGCGAATACAGAACGTGGCTGGATTAGCACCCTCAGCACGGAATGACTAGATCCCGCCAAAGTTAAGCAGATCACAACGATCCGGCAGAATGGACACCCTTCCTTACTAAACATAGACAGATCATCGGTGTTCGAACACTGCTGCTGTCTGCGTCACGTCGCACGAGTCTGGTGGGGAAACCGGACGTGGAATGCTGAGGTTAGGCACAGTGTTTTAGGTAATCATGGTTGTTCACTGGAGCAAGCGGTCGACCACCACAGACTGTGTTGTTTGGGGTATATGCTGCGAATACCACCAAAAAGATTGCTATAGCGCGTATTGTTTGCCGATGCCGCAGTTGGGTGGGAGAAAGGGAAGGGTGGTCAAGCTGAGACCTAGCACGAGGGAAACGGACGCACAAACATACACACACACACACACACACAATATTTTAGGTGTGCGTGTGAAGTAGTTGAATGAGTGAGTGTCGTCCCGAACGGATGCTATTGTAAAGCGTAGTGGAATATGGGTGAAATGTCTATCGGCAATGAGATCAAGCAATTAGGGATTACCGTATACCGTGTACTTGTGCACGAAAAAATGCGCCAAAAAAAAGCTGTCAGATATCGATCGTCGATGGTGAGGTACAATCGAGGAGTGTGCAAAACGAACAAGCGAAAATTGTGATGTGACTGTAAACTCCGAGTTTCGCTTTCTTTCCACACAAGTGTTAATCAAACTAGTGCAGCATGACTCCGATTTTTGAAATATATTTTAGTTTTCATGTTCATACATGTATTTTGACAGAAATGATGGGAGAGTCTTCTGATTTCGATTTTCGTCTCCCACTGCAATCTGCCAAGTGGTTTTTTATCATGATTTAAATTTGCACCGAATTCGGTGTCGCGATAAAATTTGTAAGCGGTCCAAAGTTGCAGCCCAGTTTTGAAAAATGGATTCTATTTTTTTCATTTGATGCACAGAAAATAAATCGATTGATAAAAACTCTTCACTTGAATTACATTGATGAATTAGTTGGCTACAAACTACTGCTCACGTAAACTTCATTATCCAGAAGGAATTATAAATACATTCTAAGCAACATGACAAATGACCTTCAAATGTTGGCCGTAAAGTGTCCGGCTCGTTGAATAAGCTTTTTTATCAGATGAAACATTCAAGAGATTTCGGCATATAATTGAAGCCGAGAGATAACGGAATTTATCCATTAAGACATAAACCAAGAGGGAAAAAGCCAATCACACAAAAGCCAACCGATGATTGAATTCAGTCGTAACTGAGTAATCTGGAAGATAGTCAAGTCAAGTCAAGAAACGTTTTGTGCACCCAAAGGTGAGTTTTCAGCAGTTTACGAGTTTTACAGTGGATAGATAAAATAATTGTAATAAAAAATATACAGTATGAGAAATTCTGCACTTTAATAAATGAGAGAGAAAAAATTGGGGCGAGTTTTTCCCTGAGGTGGGAGAGGATATGCTGACGATTTACTAGTAAACGAGCTAGGTAAGGAATTACACTGTTTCGATATGTGGAAGTCCGCGCAGGAAGGAGTTGATATTTGGAGCGTGTCCGGGGAATTGACAGGGCTTTCGCGATATCTTGGTGCAGACAGTGCCCTTGATCATGACGGTCTATGAATGTATCACAAGCATCAAGATGCTTGGAAATAAAGAAATCAACTAAAACAGTTTTATCAACTCCACTGTAGCGGGACAAATGTTTAAGGGATCTTGAAAATAAAGAAAAGTCTTTCTCTCAGTCCGGGGATAAAAATCGGGGAGCACTATAGCCAGTGTAGAAGAATGCTGGCAATCACAAATTGAATAATAAGATTATGCGGTACGGCCAATTTCCTGAGTTTGTAAGCATAAAAGGACAGTTTTCGAACTTTGGTGAAAACTTTGAAGACATGAGCAGACCAGTACAGCTAATGAGTAAGGGTGACACCAAGAAATTTACCAGATGCAGATTTGGGAATGCTTTGATTGTTAATTCTAAGATCACGGAGATTATCAACTAATGAAAAATAACGGGGACCGGTTTTAAGACTAAATGCAACTTCGATGCACTTACTGACGTTCAGTTAAAGGGATCAGATCACAGACCAATCTTGAAGTTCATTAAGACTGCCCTGGAGAGGTCGAAAACTGTCCAGGGGAATTAGCCGCAGATGTCTGGCAACAACGGTTAGAAATGATGGCTCGATTTGATCTTTAGCTCATGTAGCTTTATATCAGACCGTTATTGAACCCAAATTACAGTCAAAGCTTTCGTGGAGGACTTAACAAAGGCAAAACATACCATGCTCCTTAGAAATTTTACAGAACATATCGGACAACTTTACAAACAGAAAATAATAAGAACATATTTTTTGTGTGGAATTGGCTTTGTCGGTACTGCTTGGCGAATGTGGAGTGGTAAAACCCGATTTAGTCGAGGAAGGTGACGTGTTAGTATCAATTTCCGTTTTCGGACTTTGCTGGGATGCGGTATTATGTGGTGGTCTTCCGGCGATACGGGATTGGCCATTTCTGGCGCTCCGATGGCAAGCACCTATTGATTTTACCAACAAATTCAAATCGTTTAGCCCGTCCATTTGGCAGTGGGTTTATCTCAGTGGTGGCCAACGAGCAGTTCAGCACGCGGAGGAAGCTGATCTGTTGAATTAGTGTTCCAATGAATTCCATTTCACTTGTCAAAAGAAATTAATATGCATCACGCCTAATGAGTTGGAAGGGAAGCAAATACTGAGCGTCGTGTTGTTAGTCTCCCGTACTGAGCACTCTGGATAGCACGAAATTCATTGCCCTGTTGAGGCAGGCTCCCGATAACTGTCACTCTCGAAATGTATTCACAAAAGTCATCTTCTGCCCAGAAAAAGTTCAGTGTATTGTCTTGAATGTGGTTGGTCGTAGAAAACGGTTGGATCACACTAAAGGTTTTTCACATTTGTGCAGTTTTCGGAGGGGTCAAGTCCAATGTCATGGAACTATCACCCAATAATTTGGATTTGAATATAATACAAAACTTTACCCTTTGTTGGAAACAGTAATAAGTTGCCTATCTCAACAATGGTTCTCAGTGGTCAGGATGCAGAATTTATTAGAGGAAACTGACAAATACTGTGTGACAGTGCAGTGATTGTAGTAGTAGTAGTAGTAGTAGTAGTAGTAGTAGTAGTAGGTGTATTGTCTTGAATGTGGTTGGTCGTAGAAAACGGTTGGATCACACTAAAGGTTTTTCACATTTGTGCAGTTTTCGGAGGGGTCAAGTCCAATGTCATGGAACTATCACCCAATAATTTGGATTTGAATATAATACAAAACTTTACCCTTTGTTGGAAACAGTAATAAGTTGCCTATCTCAACAATGGTTCTCAGTGGTCAGGATGCAGAATTTATTAGAGGAAACTGACAAATACTGTGTGACAGTGCAGTGATTGTAGTAGTAGTAGTAGTAGTAGTAGTAGTAGTAGTAGTAGTAGTAGTAGTAGTAGTAGTAAGCGTAATGCGCACTGAACTTGCAATACGAACCACGTAATACAGATCACGGAATACAAGCCGAGGATCAGCTATCACGGACTGAATCACGTGAGCACTGCACTGCACTTGCACTAGCACGCAATATCCCACGGAACTGAGACTCGAGGAAAAGACCACAGGGGTAGCAGTTCGTTTATTGGAAGAAATAAAGGGGATTAAATAATATGTACAAAAAAAGGCTCATTGGTTATTCAGGCTCTTACCAATAGCGTCCCACTATTCCTGGGATCGTTCGACTTCTTTCTGAGTCGCACGATCTCTAACTGGCTGTTACGATATGCCTGTGGCATGAAGTCGGAAGCACTGACACGTACGCGCGTTGTTGACATCATCCGTGAGGCTTGATTGATCGCATCTGTCCAAAAGCTGTAGCGCGTCGCTCCAGGGTAGGCGTCATCTCGTAGGCCTGGATCACCACGGAGAATCAACGTGGTGTGCCACAAAAAAATTGACTGGCGTCAGTGCTCAAAACAATAAAGAAATGAAAATAGAATATCTGTATCATGTATATGGGTCATTCTGATTAATCACTTCCAATTATGTTTTTATTGAGTCTATATTATTTTACAACTGTTGCACAAACAAACATAGTCAAAATCGAGAAATTGTACATTCTAGCTGTATTAAACTAATAAAAGTAAAAACGTAGGTAGATATGATAACAGATATGTTGTGCATGGTGTTGGGCAATATCATTTTCAATCCCGTGATTGAGGCTCGAAACACTAAGCGTTGAGAGGAATAAATGTGATAAAATGCCTGGGTGTTGCACGAGTTTGATCAATACCTTAATATATCTATATATAGATAGATAAATATATAATTTTTTTAATTATAATTAAAATTATATAATTTTTTTTGTTATTTTATAATTTCTGTTTTGACGCATAGTTGCTAACACTTGACCATGGGCGTATATTGCAGCAGGAATTTGCTCTTGCAAATGAGAAAGTTCCCCAGTGTTTACGAAATTTCATACTGTTACATGGACAGGCATCCATAGATAGATAAGAATCTGAACCCCATAGAGAAACAACCCGTATGTGGAACGGAAGTTTGGATAAAATTAATCCATTATGGGACTCAAAACTAACAGCTGCGTAGTCAGTGTACTTGATAAGAACGAGGTCATTTCTTTAGGCACGGAAACGAATCCGGTTTGACATGAATTTCTGATCTGAGGATGTATGAAACTGACGTTTGTCGGTATACTGCTCGTCGAGCACGGAGAAGCAATTGTTGGAGAACATTCAGGTCCATAGATTTATAAATTCAACAATTATTCAAAAAACAATATGCCTGATTTATTGATCACGATTGCATGTTACTACAATCAACTTGTCTAAAATGTGAATGTGGAGTCAGTCTATGCGGAAAATGAAATCAAACATTGGCACGAACAAAAATGATGATAATAAACACGATAAGAAGCGAAATTCTAGTGTTTAAGACCACGGCAGGAAGTTGGACGGGAACAACTTTCCCGTCTGCTGACCATTTTCTGCCATCCAGATCAGGAGGCTGGAGACTATTTCCGTCACCTATTAAAACGGTCCCCAACCGAGTGCACCTGGCTCAAAGCGATGCACTCCCGGTTACTTTATTTAGCAACAATAGTAGTGATGAGTTTGTTTTTACGACCGGTTAGCAGTATTCCAAATACCGTGTTACATAATTAAAAAGGCAGTGTTTATGGGTTAAAGAGTACGTACTGATGAATGTAGCCATCATGCTTGATGAGTGGTGACTGTGGACTGCAAACTGTGGATCACGAGCAACTGGGATCAGACAGAGTCGTAACGATTGCCGAGAACTTTATCGATCACAGATATGGTGAAAACCGAGCAGTTAAAACTCAAATCACTCAAGATTGACTGAAATTGTGAGCGATGAGAAAGTTACAGTCTGAGGTGTGAGCGTGTTTTTTTCGTCACTCTTATTCAAATTCACCATGAGTTTCAAATTTTCCAGTTTTCACTTTGAAGGACAGTCAAAGCAAACATGAGCACCGCCGCATGTGGTCACGAAATCCAATTGTTTGTGAGCGGTTGATGAGAATAAGTACAATTCTTTTATTTCGGAAAGACTCGTTATTAAATGAGCACTTTTTCGTGAAGTAATAGAACCCGTATAGCGCTGTGCAATATGCAAAGTTACAAAAGCTGACAAATCAATTGCGAAATGTGGAGAGTGAAGAATATTCGAACCGCGAGCGATCTACTGTTTGAAATTCGGATCTATCATTTATCTTGTCGTGGGTTTCCATTTATGTTAATTATTTCGTTTTCAAGGCTCTTCCATATAACGAATTAGGGCAATCAAACAAGACGTAGTAAAACAGAAATTAAGGTGTTTCCTGATTAATCCTAATTGGGCTGAAATGGATGTGGACTCAGTAGTACGAAGAAAGTAAAAAAACGAAATGCAAATTCTTTTGCTCTGTAGATCTCATCGCAGAAATCGCACAATACACTGGCCGTCAGCCACACGCGCAAGCACACACACACACTCACACACACACACACACACACACAGATTATCAAAGCAAGTGCCACAGTGCACGTGATCCACCTATAGAGAGAGCGCAATGAAACAAAGGGATGTCACGTGACAAAAGAAAAGAGCAAATTCAAACTGACACAAACAGCGAACAGGGAAGCGGAGAACGGGTAGGGGGTGAAGGAAGTGGTAGGAGCGATTGGCATACCGTAGCGATTGTAATCTCCGAACAGATCGGCTTATAGACCGACTGATTTAAACCCGGCGCATAACCATGTGGTTGCCCTATCACATCTGTGATTACGGATTATACATTGCGAATTTTTCTTGTATTGCCTTGCACGTGATATGCAATCTTTTAACGGATATTCTTTCAGTTTATACCAGTCTGCCGATTCATTTGATATGACTTCTAATTTGACAACTGCGAAAAATATGCAGCACTTTCAAATATATAAGGAAGAGAACAATTTCTCTCAAAAAGTGTGAAATCTACAAATGATCATTTGTGAATGTTCCCTCACACATGCACATGTACATGTAAATGGTTTTCACTTTCAGTTCTGAAGACTCCACGTAAAGTGGGAGAGTTGGTACTAGAGTGTGAAATATCTGGAATACATCCCTACATAATCATACAAGTTGACCTCAGCGTATGTTTTTACTGGAGTTTACAAACTTGGTAACATAAATGTCATCAGGAATGAAACTTTGGCTAAACCGGAAGAAGAACAAGCACCACAAAATGTGTCCCATAAAAACGACAGTCCGGGAACCAGTTCACGGAATGGGCGATAGCTAACGTTTGGACGGAGCTTAGTTTGCTTGCAGTTATCAGTAGAAGTTTCCCATCTGTAGTGATTATTACCCCGAGGGCTTCTGGGAAGCATATTCATGCACGCGAAACTGTAACATTCAGTCAGTATTCTCGCAAACCGACCAGTGATCAGCTCTTCAAAGCGCAAAATGACTTATTTCATTTAGCATGTTATTGTAAATGTATATCTGGCAAATGTTTTTGATACAGAATAACACAATTAAAGGTTCACCCTTACCACAAGTCTGTAAAATAACACTTTATTAACTAATTGAAAACAGACATGGACACAGTGTTTCGACTAATGATTATTCTGACAGTTGCTTACTGCGTTTATGATATCAACAATGGTAGAAAATATTTGAAAAACATCTAAATTGATGTCATTAAACCGGCTGTGGTTAGGAACGTTATGGTTGCCGTTCTTGTTGTTTCATAGAACTGCAAATCCACGGTTCATTCGTCCATCAATAACTGACAGAGGTGGACCGACGGGTCCAATCTTTACTTGCCGGATAAATTGTCACGTGACTCAGTGCCTGACATAGACAATTTAGTCGTTTAACAGACTACGATCGGGATGAACCAAAGTTGGATCTTTCACACCAGATTTCCGAAAAGTTATAGTAGGGATGCGTTTGGCCATTCGGTGACGTAACTGCCTCTCTGTCCTTCCTATGTAGATCGTTTACTATGATGAAACTTTGTTCCATTTAGAAATCTTTGGATCAGTCACACCGAGAGAAAATCAAAAAGAAACGATTTCCGTTGAGGGGGTTTCAACTCTCTTGGACGGCTTCCTTCAAATCAATTAACAATCAAACATTGAAAATAATGTGTGTCTAAGAGATGAGATTTTTATTGGTCTAAGGGAATGACCAAAGGGTAGGGCGTAGTGAATTGGATCATGATAAGTCGTGAATGAACAACAGGTAAAAGAGCCAAATATGAGGTCACAGATGAGGTGTGTGTGTGTATGTGTGTGTGTGTGTGTGTGTGTGTGTGTGTGTGTGTGTGGAGAGGGATTAGAGTCTTTGAGGAACTTTGTGCTGTGGTGGGATTTACTGCCACGCATCGATGTTCATGAATAAGCGTGAGTGTATGTGTAGGTGATTGGGCAAGTGAAAGCAAGTCGGTAAACTGATAACTGAGCCCTCGTTGATAAATTTCAGTCTCCGGACAGTCAAGGATTAGGTGATACAGATGAATTTCGCTCATAGGAGTTCAAATTACATGTTTATTGATCGGACTAGCGAGGTAAAAGACATCAGATTTTCTTTTTGTTGACAAAGTGTTGAAAATCGATTTCCGTAGCTCGGATGAACTGAATTCCATTTCGCTTGTTCGTTGCGAGCGGGCCATTTGTTTCCAAAAGTTCCATCATCAACCGAGGTGACATCGTCAGTGCTTTTCAAGTGGAACTTTTTCTCTGTATTTGTTTCCAATGTGCTTCCTCGTTCACAAAATTATCTCGTTGATGGAAATAAATCTACTCTTTCGATAAAGGTTGAAGAAATGTACTTTACCAAATGTGTTAACCAACGATAATTTACCGAAATGCATACATGAATACAAGCACACCCGAGAATAAAATAATACAACTGCTGGGATGTGCGGAGCACGGGCTGCAGGCTAATTACAACAAAGACGAAAGATCTATGCAATTGAAAATGTTTGGGGCAACAAGAATTCCATTTTTACTAAATAATAACGATGACGACCACACACAGAGACACACACTGATCACTTTGGTCAGTTTAGCACATCTGGTAATTCTGTTCGCCATGTCCCCCACCCCTCTTTCGGTAACAAGAGCCATACTCCCCCAAAGAAGCAATCCGTACTTTGGTTCCATGTTCCTTTTTCCCTCGGCACGGTGTTTGGTTATTTGTCGAAAAAAGTACATTAGAATTCAGTGTTGATCAAGGCAAGTGTACAGATTTTACGCGCCACAGGGGTAAAACTGGTAACAAAGGTATCTGCTCTCGGCCTACCGGAGTGATTGTTGTCTGATCAGCGGGAGGTGAAAGAGCTCACGTGGTCCAACCGAATGAAAGCCGAATGGTTTTTTTTTGGGGGGGGGGCTGGGGGTAGGGAGAAATCGAGAACTGTTTCTGGCGCGTGGTTCATCGATTTCCTGGCTGTGACACGGTGACCAGCAACCGTTGCGTGTGTTTAAAACCCCTCGAAATGATTTGGAGTAAGCATTAGCAACGGTTTTGATCAGGATTTCCTGAATCGCACACGACGTTAAACGGGCAGTAAACACATACTTTCCGCATAATCTCATCGACTATCAGTCACCATTCCTCGTTTTGATCGCAAATGCATCCTTGTCATCATAGAACACACACTTACGGGCACATTGTTTACGGTAACAAAACTGTTTATCAGTGCTACTTCTTCAAACTTAGCTTGAACACCTGACAACTGGGTGACATATTTTGCTGACGCATGATTACGTATTTGGTTGCATGTTCAACCGTTCAGCTTCTCTTTTGTATCATTCACAGTTGAGAAAAAGAACATGTGTGGTTACCTGTATATTACGAGTGTTTTATAAGGCCTCGTTTTCTGAACTGATGGAATTTAAACTGTGTATCAAACCCCACCATGACATCTGTGAGTGCGTTTGAACCCTGTCTGGGGTTATGCGGATCACGAGGATATTAATATGTACTCATAAAAATGATAAAATCACGATTTCATTCTATTGATCATTACAGTCCGTTCCCGGCCCTTTGCGAACACGTGATAATTTGTCTTATTCAAAATCTAAAACGCTTCTTCAGTTTCGTCTATTCTCTCATTACATATGTAGATTTGCCCCAAAAACCGCAGATCCTGAACCCGGGAACCTACAGGCGGTACGCGAACATACTACTATTTTGGGGGCAGCTGATCAAACTGTCTCAATTTGACTATACCCAATAAAGCGCTGTGCGTAGTCTATCAACTTGGTACAGCCATGCCCCCTTACTCATGGCGGCAGGGTTAAAATTCGATTGGAGGCATTCCAAATCTGTCTTTGTTGGAAAATCGTATTTTTAAAATCTTGTTCGACTATATGGGGGTATTGTATCTTCTATGGGGAGAGAGACGTAAACGTCAGTTATACACAACTGTTCCAAAGCCTAAATATCGTGATACAATTCCCAGTAGTTCGATAGTTGCTTCTCAGATTTGGGAAATATTTTATGCAAAACGGCACGGAATTTCATTCATTCTAATATATGAATACTGTTTCATGAGGGTGTTTATTCTGGTCAACATTCAGTATTCTAAATATCTTATATTTTTTCATTCGATGCCCAATTCCTCTCCATCTCACCCTTAGCCCCACCCCACCCCACCCCACCCCAAAACCATTCGGCTTTCATTCGGTTGAACCACGTGAGCTCTTTCACCTCCCGCTGATCAGACAACAATCGCTCCGGTAGGCCGAGAGCAGATACCTTTGTTGCCAGTTTTACTCCTGTGGCGCGTAAAATCTGTGCACTCGCCTTGATGAAAATTTTCCAGTTTAATTGCATTGATAAATTAGGTGGCTACAAACTACTGCTCACATAAAATTCATTATCCTGAAGAAACTACAAATACATTCTAAGAAACATAACACATGACTTTCAAATGTTGGCCGTGAAGTGTCCGGCTCGTTAAATAAGCGTTTATCACTATCATCAAACCGCAATTCAGATGGAACATTCAAGAGATTTTGGCACATGGTTGAAGCCGAGAGGCAACTTGAACGAGGGCTACATTAATCTAAGGAGTCAGTTTCTGGATTGTGCAAATGCTTCAATGTGAACATGGGCCCAACTTATGGCCGAATCAGCGAGATATCTCTA
>UZAN01051213.1:0-13465 GCA_900618425.1 Echinostoma caproni | reverse complement strand
GGCTAAAGGATTGTGGGTTTTGGCTAAAGGAATGTAGGTCAAGACTAAAGGAATGTGGGTTTTGGCTAAAGGAATGTAGGTCAAGGCTAAAGGAATGTGGGTAGAGGCTAAATGATTTCGGGTTTTGGCTAAAGCTTGATGGGAAAAGGTGTAGTATATGAAGTCCGGGTGCGCGATGACAACTTGGATCTATAGCGAGTAGGCATGTGTGTACACTGTTTGCCAATCAGACCCCCACAGCAAACTGCGACCTTGATGTGTCGTCCATCCCGGCAGTTAGGAATATCAATCTACGGAGTTGTGTGATGCTGTCTGCGATTGCGAGAGTAGCAATTCTGATATTTGAGCTGATATCTGAGCTCACGTGGTGTGCACCAAATTGGAGATGATATGACACATAACTGGTACGTGGGAACCAGTAAGATCACGACATTACCAAGTTCACACAATTTCCAAAATTTTACTACTTCATAGTAGCCGAAAGCACTAAATTTTAAAGACCACTACCTTTTTAGAAATTGAACGTGATGATTAGCCTATTTGACAGTAATATATGGCGTTAACTCCAATCCTGGAAAATCACACCGTGTCTGTTGGAGGAGGTTTTAAAAACGATAAACGAAGGAGGAAAATTGAAGAAATAATTAAATAATATCAAGATGTAAGGTGTGATTAAATAAAATAATCTCTCCGTCGATTTTCGACGGTGCCGGTTCAACGTTTTGACTGATTTCCACAAAAGCCAGTCACTAGTGATTCTTTTCAGGTGAGTCCATTCTTTAATGTATCGAATAGATCAAAATCGTTAAGCTGAGTAAATTTACACCACTTAAAAACCGATCAGGCAATTTAGATGATTCGGGATACAATAACAGTCAGATTCCTGTGATACCACAAATATTCACAAAGTATTCAACAGGAAAATACCTCAAAAGAGCAGCACAACAGTCGCCACGGTTGAACTCCTAACGCAAATACAATACAAAACAACAACAACTACACATACTGACCTCCGTAATCGATCAGTAACGGAATAAGCAATTACATCCGGGTCAAGTAACATCGATAAAAATCAAATACCTTCTAATAACGGTAAAATAAAATCTTCCTTTTTCCAAAGCCGAATGACCGTCCAGAAACAAAGCTAAATAAGTACAATAAGAGAATTTCACGCTCTGGTGTAATTCATAATTTGGTCCTAATTTAGTAGGCAAATTCATGTTAAAGTTAACTACCAGTATCTGCTTCGCTTGTAAACGTGTACAACAAATGGAAGTAAATTAAAGGGTAATACATAAATAAGAATATAGTATTCCATTTCGCCTGTTCGCCGAGCTTGGTAATTTGTTTGCCAACGTTTAATCACCAGCCGAGGTGACATCATCAGTGCTTGTGAAGTGACCTTTATTGTGTCATGAAAAAGCGATAGTCGTACTTCGCTTTGTTTTATTGTACCGATATCTGCTACTACAGAATGGCTCAATGTGCTTTTCGTTAAAATTGAGTTGTACAAAGCCGTTTGATCAAGGATGAATATGTGTTTATCGTTATCATTCGGTCTCGTCCTAGTTAGCTTTCGCGAAACTCATCCACCTGTTTTAATAGATATGGGTCATCTTTCCAAGCAAATGTCGACATGTTTTGTTGAATTAGTTATTGTTGGTTACCTTGGATGTCTTCAATCTGAATATTTCTTTTCTACAATTTAACCATCATGTGGATGCTTTAATGTCCATTTGAAATTAAACCGCAGCAAAATGCACAGTGTTTCTTCTAATTCCACTTTCCAATATGGGAAATTGCTCTGGATGATCACATATTTGCATGTGCTGTTAGTAAACAGCGTCAGGCGCGTTATCTGGTTTTTGTTTTTATTGTGTGATGACATTTTCCCCGTTGAATCAAAACCCGGAATTTCCTTTGAGTAACTATCCGTATGAGGTTTTGTGATGTTTTCCTTGAAACACTAAACAGTTTCCAGTAGATAATTGTATGAATTTCGGTTGTGTTACAAATTCAAAAATGTTGATCTTATGACTGATAGCTCACTCTTCGTTCATTCTGAATTTCGATAAAAGCAACAGCCATAAACAAAATTTATATCTACTGAATGACAAAATGTTGTATTTCTGACACCAAATAATGATCAGCAAGTGAACGGCCAAAATTGTACAATTGAATGACTATGGTGGTGTTCAACCAAGTGGGGTCTTTCAGTGATCAATGTCATTCTCAAAATACGATGAGTGGTTCTCGGAAAAGTAGCAGTGTTTTAGAGGCTGCCACTTTTCAAAGGTGCAACATTTTGAAGAACGTTCTGCTTGGCAACATTTATCACTAGTTTCGATCTCGGAAAACTTTTTCAGGCTGCTATATTTTGCGGGTAAGATAGTTGACAAACCTGAGCATATTTTGGTCTTTCAAAGTGGGCAGTAAGCAAATCGATCGTTTAGTTCAAAGTATCTGTAATTATGAATGACTACAAAGATCATTCAAAGGTGCTGCTAGGTCTCTCATGGGCTTATTTTGAACTCTTGCGTCTAACCATTGTTTTTTTTAGCAATTTTAATCAGTAATCCCTTCCGCCATCCATCCAAACTTTATCTCGTTCGTTCAATGAATATGCATCTCATTCAAGAAAGCGAATTCCGGCCGCTCTATTGGTTAAGCGTCATCGAATGTTGTGCTATGTATGAGTGTGCACCTTGGGATGTGAGTTTATAAAGAGATGAGCAACGGAAGTCGATCGTTTGGATCGATGAATCGAGCATAATGGTCCAATTCGTGTTTGGAAACATATCCCCAATGAAGTTGCAAGTTACGGTATTCAGCAATGAGAAGGTCGGAGCCAGATAGTGTCTCTGGAGAGAAACAGCATTGCTAAGGTTTGCCTGAAAGTCCTGACGTGATACATCGTGCCGCTGGTGAGTACAATTTATAAGGGGATTTTCAAGGACAAGAACCAAACAGTATTTCACCTCCTCCTCGTCGTACATCATTGTTTCGCGTATCACCGTACAAAGACGCTCGTGACCACGCCGACCATCAATCCAGTTGAACAAATGCACAGTCAGTTCCGAGGGGAGTGAGGGAGGACGAGGACGAGGAGGAGGAGGATGAATCCAACGCAGAAATACAAATCCATGGACGAGTTGTAAATTGCTCTGAAGGAGAATTTGCACCGTGTGGCACAAGATACGAACAGATGACTAATGACAAAAATCACTCGACGACTAAATGGTATTGTATTATCAGTGTTGGTGGGCATAGTTTAGCAAACATTCCTTGCAAGCAGTAAAGGTAAAACAATTTTCATCTCATCGCGTTTATATGACTGAACCCGATGACGAACCAGACGCAATCTGGCACACCGAATGGACGGAAGTAAAGTGTCTATTGTGAATTAGGGCTGGGGCAAGGAAGGATTGATTTAGGTTGTAACAATCACTGATCAGGAGCTTTTGCGAAACGGTCTCATAACGCCATTCTTGTAACAATTCTTGTAACAATAACAGTAATGCCGAACACATACTTATTCCGATCAGGATTTAGCGATTGTAGTTGAAAAACTTTAGGTTCAGATCATGAATATCATTGACCACCTGTAATATTCATACACACAGAAGTTCACCAGTGTGCTGGCTAACTTTGCATTAAGTAGAAACAGATAGGTTGATCGACATCCGTCCAGTTGGTGCTAACAGCTGGTGGTTCACAACACCAAAGGGCACAAAAACTGAATGCACTGCTAATAAGTTACATCAAGAACGAAACTACCATCCGGTGCTATTTGCTGGTCCTCAAACAACATTTTTTGAAGAAAAAATACAATGCTCCAGTTATTGGATTATAACTCTTTTCCTGTTTCTGTTTTCTCCTTTCCAAGTTTCGAACGTGATTAACGGTGTCAGATTGACATGGTTGACCTCAATGTCTGCACTGGCCGTGACAATGAACCTCTATCTGATGATCGGAATATTTCAACATCCTCTGAATCGTTTTTGGGATGCAATTACTAGGAAATTAGATCCTAAAACCTGCGCTTGCCTCCGTCTCTTCCGGCTCTTTGGTGCTCGCCAAGCGGATGAAGCAAATGATAACGCAACCACTTGGTCAATTCCATCTTCTCCTATCCGTACGTGCGTGGGTTTGATTTGTGTGAATAATTCTATACTGGATCTGGTTGTATTGCCCATCTCTGTGTCTACTCATTTAATCCCCGCCTGTAAATCCCAGTTGGTTCGGGTTATCAAGGCTCTCATGTCCGGAACGAGAGCAAGCAACACGATCGGGACAGTTTGTTTCACAGGGATATTGTTTCGATCAACCGGAGCGCGAATATTGTTTACCCGGTGTGATGGTAGTTTTCAATCTCACTCAACGGGGATCAAACAGCGCTGCGGCTTGGGTGATCCCGTGGACAACGATGCAAGAAGTTGGTGGTCATGCCCGAATTCGGCATGTTTATGTGTGACACTCTTGGACAAAACGGGAACAAAACAGATCATTCAATTCCGGATGATGTCACTTGTGTTGTTTATTTTATTCATTTATGTCGCGCACATAATTTGCACGTGGTTTATTACGGATTTGTGTCCAGAAGTTGTACGGAAAAAACAATTGATCAATTTGTCTGCATTATCCAGTGACTGTAAGCAACAACTTTCACCGGAAGATCGGATAGCGCTTGGCACTTGGAGTGTTCTAATCCTATTTGATTTGATTCTGAACATTGCAGTCGTGTTCAGCCTCTGCTCTATTCTGCGGTGGATTGCGGTCGTGCGAGATGAGTTCCTTCCGGGTGAACAACAACAACAATCCAGTACAAAAAAAGAAACGCGCAACCAGACAGTACCCGGCACAGTACAACAGATAGCACCCGGTGATTTTGCTTTGAGATCAACCATCAGCCAGACAAAATATGACCGTGCATTGAAAACACTGGGCTTGATGATTGTAGAACGAATGTGTACTGCGTTACCAATCCTCATTGTGGAACTGCTTACCACATTCCAGTGTTGGGTAAGTGAACAAATTTGTTCTGTCCGGCTTCGCCCCTGCTGGAATCGAATTACATATTGAAATATCGATTTAGGGGAGATATTCATTTAAGCGACACAAGTGGCTACCAATCACGTTTGACGCTTACGGGCTCCAATTCTTGTGAGTTGTAGTTACGGTAATATTACCTACATATTCAGGGAAAGCAAAACGAAGTTTGTATAGGGAAGGGCCAAGAAATGCAGAAAATGCACTGCTGTTTTCTAGTTTCATTTCTTGCTCATGGATACTTACAAGGCTTTCGAAATCGTAATTTTAAAGAAGTGTGCAGAATGTTCACATTCCGCATTTCCAGTGAATTCTACTCCACGAAGCGAATGGCTTATCGCATCCGCCGACCATTCATAGAACAGTCTCCAGTTTATTTTCCGGTACACCGTATACTGCGAAAGCACTCGTTTCAAGTCTCGTGGTTATCATAATTCACAAGTGCATTCAAGGTTTGAATCTCAAATAATTTTACCAGAGATGTATGTGTTATAACTGCTGAACTTAGCTCACAGCAGGACTAACTAGGCCCATCAGGTTAAGTGGTGTTCAAAGATATTTGGTCAGTTATGTGATAGAAAGCATCTCAGGGGGACAGTAAACATTATTTCAATTCCAGCGAAATACTATCCATTTTATCTTGCAGGTCTACAGTCAGGATTTAGGTTTAACCTGTCAGACTTTCTGATATGACTAACAACCATCTGCCAGTGGAAGATGAAGTCTGAAATATAGTGAGTCAAACCTCACAATAATACTTGTTCCATGCAACAAATTACCGGTAATTATGAGGCAGGTTCAGTCAGTCCAGATCAAAAGACTACGATTTCGACTGCAATTGAGAACTCTAGTGGCAAAATATGAAGTCGCTGGCTGCTGCACCACAACAGATGCTGCATGCACTCAATCCACCACTCCCGCTTTTAGTTAATACACCTTCTCTTGGCTGCATTCGAGTGGAGGTCACCAATGTTTTGATCAGCAAACAACATATGAGAGGGGAACAGCCATGAGCAGTGTGTTTGCAAGTTTTCATACCTGCCCCAATGATAAATTTTCAATCGGTGCTCTGTATGCATGATTGAACCTTGGGATGGCGCACAAAGTCTTTTAATTAATCACAAGCAACATGTATCAAGCAATTGGTCTGTCAATTATACAGGTCCGGAGAATAAGCAGTGATGTTCGACCTGTTAGGGTGACCATCAAAGCGGTTCAGAGGTTGAGTGTTCGAATCCCATCATCACCGCAGTCCACCTTCCAAACTTTAATTTGTATTCATCTTTTGAATCATTGCAGCCTCCTCCTGAACAATCGGCTGTAATATTTACGTTATTCATTTATTATTATCTATTATTAATTTTTTATTTACTTGTTGATCTTTTTCATTTAGTAAATAGAAAATGTATGTTTTTATCGCTATTATTAAAATTGTACATCGGTTACAATGTAGATTGATGCATTTATGAAAACATTGAACCGTATGCAGGTGTCATTGTTGTTTCAGATCGATCGGTACTGTCTAACATTTGCTGCATATGACTCTACTTTGTGGTAAAGACGGCTATCGAATATTTATAGAAAATTGCGAAATGTATTTAAATTATGATTCATCGGAGAAGAGAAAAAATAAATGATTGGAAATTGATTTATCCTGCAATGTCAAGATTTCACACATACTAATGAAGAGCTCTGCATACATAGGACAGCGGATCAGTCCTCGTCAGACAGTGCATACTCGTCGAGCTTGCAAACGCTCGGTGATGAACATGTACGGTTGCAAGTAAAAATATTCACAAATGCACGTGTGAACAATCACTTCTTGTATGATTACATAATACATTGGTGTAACGCTCGTACCAGTTTCAGTATCTGAATAATGCAGTTTGGATTCGGTGTGATCCCCAAGGTGAATGGAGAATAACAACTCAGGCATGTGTATATCTTAAAAGCAATCCGATCTAAATGGATCGATGAATTTGCTAGTCATTTGTGGATTAATTTGAATCTTCGGCACATATATTGCATTTCATATGACAGGTTATGTAATAGAATATAATGGTTAATTTTTCATTCTCTGTATAGTTATCCGTATAGTGTTTTTATCCGTTTGTACGCACGGGTCTTCTGATCCCACAATAAAAATTTCTTTTCAACGTTACAAATTATTCTACCCAACAGGTGCTAGCCCCAGATTCATAGTCAATCCGTTTATCCTGTGTAACTAAAACGTTGTACCTCTATTTTATATATGAGGGAAATGATGTAAATTAAACGTATTCACGAACGGATGAATCACCAAAACACAATCGCGATAAATTGTCGCACTTCTTCCATGAAAGAGTGGAGAACATGAAATGATGATGCGAAATGAGGTTGACCTTGTCGTAACACACTGACTGTTCTCATTCATTTATGCCGGGTATACGATTTCGGTTATTAGTCTCAATTCGAGCGTAACGATTAAGACTCACCGATAGGCTGGACTTTAGGTTTCTATTCAAACTCCAGTTCCCATTTCATTTCCATCCCATTTCTTCAACCGATAAACACAATCCAGGTCCCACCAGCGATCGCACACGTCAGTGTCGATTTGCTAATGTTGCGCACTCTACTCGAACCGATTCTTTTCCTCTACGGTATCCGAAGTATTCGCCTGGTTTGTTTGAGGTGCTGGTGTCGTGGAGGACGAGGTGGTGGTGGTGTTGGTGCCGGTGTAAAGAGGCCAGACTCCAAGGAGCACGGTGCACATCCAAAAGACCGAGATGGATCTAATTCTGCTGAGCGGAGCGCAGAGTATTCGGTTACCTTATCGAAAATCTCTGTCACATGCAAAGTTCAATTTCCTCAAGGCAGCTGATAAACTCGTTCTACACCTATCCTCGTTAAAATATCGCTTTTATGTGAACGGAATAGGATTATATGCGAATATATATTTTGCAACCGTTATGTTTCTTAGTTGTTGAATCGGTATACTTTTTCGTCTCATCTTTACATTGGACTTGTAATGAATCTGTGTAATAAGACCATAACCTTATTGATAGAATGAATAAAATGGCATCAGTGTGGGTTATGTGATTGAGTCATCTCGCGCGGTAGTAACAGCAATGGGTGACCGGTGAATAAACACGTATACAGTTCAACAGAAAATTGGGCTGTCTATAGTTAACTGTATTGTAACTGACAACAAATGCATATAACAGTTAGAATTAACAACTAAGAGTACCATGGTATTAAGCAACTCAGTAACAAGGGGAACGGGGCAGTAGAGGAATTCAGCAATGTCAACCGCAAATAAGATGCAGTGCGAGAAGCCGAGGTTTATGGCAGCTTTCATTTGGAGTTCAGCGTTAAACGTTTGAATGTGTGAGCAGTGTTTCATTGAGTGCGAAAGACAGGAGGATACTGGAAAGGGCAAACACACCTTCAAATAATAGAAACCCAAAAGCCGGTTGGTGAAAATCGGATAAAAGAGAAGTAATCTGGTGGTTCAACCCCCGATCGAGAGACACTCACTTGAGTCAACGCTTCACGCAGGCTGTGAACCACGTGACCGAGGGACAGAACAATGAGGGTAAAATTTATTTTCAACATTCACAACCGCTAAAGATGCACTTTTGCGCGCCAGTTTTGGTTGCTGCCTTGAGACTACCAATTTGGATAAAAGAGCAAAAGAAAGATTGGGATGTTGAAAGCAGCGTCAAATAGACCATACAGAATTCATACAAACTTGGGTTGCGACTCTCTGTTATGTCACCCAGTGTGTCTAACCACCAGCCAACGTGATTTATGTGAAGAAAAATCCTGGTAGGGTTTTCATACCCTCATGCCAGGTTTTAGTTTGGCCTCTCTTAACATTTTTCCATCCACTACCTGCTCCATGACAGTATATTTGATGGTAGACGCAACACATGTCTAGCGTAATCTATGGAGGTCACCCAATGGCTCCAGTGGATGACCACGATTATCTAAAACCCTGCCTCTATCCTCAGCATTGCTTGCCCGGTTTCCCAACAGATTCGTGCAATGCTTCGTAAACAGAGGTGTTCGAACACCAAGGCTCAAGTTTTACCCTTCTTCCATAACATCAAAGTGTTTGCATCCTAAAGCAGCACTGATCGAACTGTTGCAACATACACTAGACCCTTTACAGATAACCGGATGTCGCGACAGCACCACAGATGTCTTAGGTTGGCCAATCGAGCCCTCTGCATGCAAGCTGACACCTCACCCGTAATGCGTCCGCCAGGTGAGATTTAGCTGCGTACATAGAAAATTTTTTCTACTTTCTCTACCACTTCCTCAGCTAGAATTAGAGTGGGGACTGGGTCAACCTAGTCCTGTGGCAACATTTTACAGTTTGAATACCGAATATGGCTACACTAACATTAAAGCTATTTAGAAAAGCTCGCAGCTTACCAATATCTTCATTTAGCAGTACAATGTCTTCTGCACGTTCCAGATCAGGCGGTCAACCACCTGAGAGCAAATAGCTGCCACTATCCTCGCAAGAGGACAGGGCTGTTTGCAGGATCAAATCTATGCCAAGGTTAAATAGTAACGAAGACAGAGGGTAGGGTAAAATGCGAGAATAATACTTGGGAGTCGGTGTAACAAACATTAGTTGATAGCAATGAGCATACAGGAAATATGGTTGGTACTAAATAAACCCAGAAGAGACACTAGTAATGGTTCATCAATAGCCGTAGGGATAAAAAACAGTAATAATGATTACATTTATTCATTTAGTTGATATACTTCAAGTGTTCAATGGCGTGAATAAGAGCCCATCAAAGGGCTAATGACAGAAAAAAATGGTACTTAAGTAGATAGTGTGGAGATTTTGAACACAAGACGAATTAATCGATAACCTGTTAACTTTGATTGCGTTATCATTATTCGTTATTAGTGTGTTAATGAAACTACTCTTCTCCATCTATTCCTTTTGATTACTATTGTATCGGGTTCGTGGTCGATTATCAAGGCAGGTTCGCTGTCGTATGCTAGCCACAGCGGAAGCGGTAGGAATTCGGCTGCACCACCCCCCTTTGTGTGCCCAAAAACAATTTGTGCAGGCGCTTAAGCTCCCCTGGCCCACCCCCTATACACCCCATATTCCGAGTGGTCCCAACGATCGGATGACCTAACAATTAAGCGATCATTGAGAATTCCATATCCGGTCCCAAGATGAACCCAGATAACCCATGAGGTTATTTTCCCTTTCCCCAAACATTTGTTTACGTTTTTATGATTGTATACCGATTTATATATAAACAGCATAATATTTATTGTGATGTATTTGGCATGACTACGAATCACTGAAAACGAGCTTGTTCGCCACTATTGTATCTGTTGCAAAACATAAATAGTGGTTGGTATTGGGCGTTGTTCTTGCTAATGGAACTACTTAATTTTGTACTTTAATAAATGGGAAGCAAAAAAACAAGACATTTCTTTTTGTTTTAGTCTCGGTTGGTTAGCCGTAGCAGCACGAAACAAAAATAAGTAATATTGGTTATCAATTGTCCAAATGCAGCAACTGTTGTGTTAAAGTTCAATGAAGAACAGTCAGCCACCTATTAGAACTGCTCAAATGATTGCATTGCAATGATGAATGGATGAATGAAAGTCCGTGTGAAGAGTTGTCTTCACCAAAGTGAATCTATGCCCCTAAATGAAAAGCAAGTAAGTGGTAAAATTGTATTATCCACAAAAAGACAGAAGATAAGCCAAAAAGTTCACAGTGTTTCCATTGATCTCCATGTGACCGATACAGTACGAATAAAAATATCCATGTTTTGATTCCTGCAAATTGAAGGTGCTTTGGAATAGTCGTTTGAACATTCATGTCTTTGAGAAGTAACCAAGGACATACCCAGAAAGAAAAATTTTGGAAATGAACAAAGACAGCGTGTGTAGGTGCGTCTGCACAAACGAGAGTCGGCGGAGTGAATTTTGTTCGCTCAGTTGGCACTCAGATGTGCAAACACAAACCAATAGAATTTGAAAATATGTCAGAAAAAGTTATCTTTTGGTCAAGGGCATTAGAAGATTGCATAACCATAGCTTTCATATTCATATGTCATTTAAAGCCCCTCCCATTGGGATTGAATATGTCTATCTCACACTTCGGAAGCTTGTGTACGTTCATTTGTCTGATAAACCCCCTTCTAAGGAGAAACTGTGCGGGGCAGTCAGCTCACATGCTAACTGGTGGATGCCATATGCCTCTGTAAGTTGGATGGGTAATTCGAATAGGAAAAGATCATTGCTGTCGGTGCGGACTCGTAGCTCAGCTGGTAGAGCGTGCGTGTACAAAGCGTAGGCGGCGTCCATATGTGGTTTCGAATCCCGCCGAGGCTACTGGATTTTTCACAATCGCCATAAAAACTCCTTATATTGAGCAAAATCAACGTCGTCGTCGATCGAGTCAGTCATTTTTAGCAGCAAAGAAAACTGATTGACTTAACAAGTATGAGTGTCTTGGCTAATAGATATTCCTCCTAAGCATTTACATTTTTAATCGATCCTAGGCACCTGTATCAACCATGTGTCAATTAGCTGTAATTCGATTTGCGTAACTTAACACGCGTAATATACCGTGTAAATGCTGTTGCTTTGGTTCAACAAAGCGATACCACAGACACCTCTGGGTTGATTGCTGTTCGTCAAATCACAGATCCCGTTGGCCAGTTTACGTATCCATTTCGAATGCGCATCAAGGTATCCTGGGAAGCGCTTGGAAATTCCGAAGGAAAAACGTTCATTACTAGAGGTATCGTACATTTAAAGTCACCCGGTAACTAGTTACACATTATCTCTCATGAAATACGGTATCTTAATCAGGATGTTTGGGACGTGATTTGAAACAAAATGAGACAAAGAAGAACAATGGGCTTAAAAGATAATTAGAAGTGAATTATTGATTTCTTTACCTTGGAAAGGGGTTCAAGGGAACTAAAATTGCACCAGTTGCTGCTCCATTGTGTCTGAGAAACGAAGATTGCTTTATGATAGAGCAGAAGGTGACTACAGCATTTCCGTTTCAGTGTGTAAGCCACGACTGAAAAGCCCTGTCAGACTACTCATCCGGCTTGCTAGGAGACAGACTAGCGGTTTAGATCTGAGCGCTTATGGTACAAAGCCAAACGAAATCACAAGATATTACGATTCCCGCTAAACACGGTTCGATGTTGCACATTTTACTGAAGCTCAGTTTTATTGATTACTACCTCTGAGATAGAAGTCTGACTTAACTAAACGGCTCTTTCGTGGGCCTCAGCTGAGCACAATACTATCTATACTTTCGAAAACATAGTTTGCATCAATTGGTTTTCCAAACGGTCAAGGACATAAGAAATTATTCGTCCGGTAATATTCAGCTGTCACTAGGTTTAATGACAAGCCTTTATAACAATTTGGTGGTACAACACTACCAAGTCTTGACAGGCAGGGAGCCGCGCGAAATAAGCTTCATGATGGTCAATCAGGAGTCACTATTTCGGACTTATCGATATCCGTAAGGCCCTGACCAGAAAAATGTGAATACTGATTGGTTAATCCATCCAGGGCGGATTATCTTTTCTTGTGCATGTTATTCAATCCATTGAATGTCTCCCAATAAACTAGTCACTACTTTGGTGACCTTTTTGCGGTGCCTCGGTGCAGGGAGATTCCCGTAACAGAATACGAGTCGGGCTACGACTGCTGATCGGTGAACACGTCGAGTGCTTCAAACAACTGTATCATGTTTGTACGAAATACTTATATGAAATCGTTGGAATCAGCCCCGGTAGCGCTAAGTTAACAAATACTAATTGTGATCAATATTTTGTTTTATACTTCAGCTACATTCTTCAACAATATAAGTTGTCCTAAAAAAGAAAAAAAAGTTTCGTTGTATTTCAGTATATAACAAATCCCTAGGATGAACATCTATCCTTTGCGTTACTTAAGTGAGAACTGCAAGGCAATGGGATGTTGATACATGGTTCCCGATTTCTCTGTCGGCACTTATGCATCCCATGTGATTTTAGCACAGAGATCCATCTCATCAAGACAGATATTCAGCGCTTGAATCGGATGGATGTATGCTGAGATCATTATGAGCTGTCTCGAGATGTGATCGACGTTGAAGGACCTCTGTGGCACACTCGTCAACTCCTGTACTGACGTGAAAGAACTCAATCGACAAATTTCTACCGCTTCTAGTTCTAATTCTCTACTGTCCTTTTTCAGTCGTCCTGAAAACATCCGTCCTGTTATTCCAACCGAGGTTCACAATTTTTTGTAGCAACTTAATTCGGACGAAGTCCATAATCCTGACTGATTAGCCCCCGTTTTATAGAAAACCTGTACCAAACACCTTGCAATTGTTGTGTCCGGATCTCGTTTGATCACAGTATACACACAACAA